>DWMF01001230.1:0-11926 GCA_018244815.1 Parelbella polyzona | reverse complement strand
CAAGGACTTTTGCATAACCTGCGCTGCTACCCGTCGGCAGCCGCGAAATTAGACATCCCTAAGCAGGCCTACCCTATACAAGCGACCCTACCCTATACAGGCATACCCTATACAAGCGTGCAAACGCGTAACGGAGGCCGTAATGACCATCTACCACATTTTCTAGTTAAACTTAATGGACCGGATCGCAGCCTTATTTAAAATTAAGTAAAATTTTATTGGACGTAAAACCTTAGACGAATCAAATGAACTCCGCTGCACATTTATGTCCGTGGCGCGCTCCGCCACGCACGGAGTGCCGTGGTGCACGTAGGCACTAGAGACAAGTTACCCAACTTAATCTGTCGTCGTCTTCTGATTGATGTCTCATTCATAATCATATTACCGTCAGTGTCACTACATACCCTACGCGCATCGTTTTTTTGCACCAAACGAAAAGTAATAAGATCTACCGTGAAACAGACCATCCTAAGGTCAGTGGACTCTGCAAAATATAGTTGCAATAGCCAACCGCTTCATTTATTATTAAAGTTCGTGGAAGTGCCAAATCCTGCTATAAATACGCATGTGACGGAAACAGAAAAGTCGCTACTTGTTATCGCTTACTTTTGTGTCCACTTCACTAGCCGCAGCTGAGAGTTTCCCCTGGGAGTGGAACCGGCAGCATGTCCTCACTCCACCTCACGTGTTGTAGGTATCGGCCTGAGGACAACACTGCACGATCAGGCCCTTACTCGCTACAGGCTACTTGCAGTTTTACCTTTCTTCTAACGTATCAATATCATCCGTTACCTTCTTTCTAACCTAGTATTAATGAAAAAACTGATTAAAAGTTGGTTTTAGAATTACTTAATACATTTTTTTGCAGTCGTAACACTTTTTTAATTCCAAGATTATAAGTACTCGTATATGTATCTTCTTAAAAGTTTAACTAGCGTGGAAGTATAAGTCTAAACTAAACCTACGATTATGTTCATGTTTCTGACGTTAGTATGTATAACAATTATGTATATGTATGGTTAATATAACATTATATCACGCCTGCATTTCCTCTAAAGGTCAAGAAGAGAATTGTAATACACCGCAGCGACTCATTAGTTACATGATACGTTCCAAGAGTACGGGGTGAGATTTTTATTTTACTGTAATTAAAAAAGTTCCTCTCCGTTGTGGTGTATTTATTGTCTTTCACACAACGGTTCGTAGGAGCAGAGTTCCGGCGGCACACTCGCTAAGTAGAATGGAATTGTGAACAAGTGTCGTATTATAATAAATCTTGGTGTACTTCTTGATGCTGTAGAGTTACGAGTATGTGTATGATATATTTGTGAGAACAATGAAGTCGGTGTTCTCCGCGGAACGTACCGCTGGCAATAATTAGAGGCAGATGTGCTGCGGGAGATTTATGTACGGACAGACCGACAGCAGCGACGCGGTTAAATGTGTTTTAGCATTGTTGCGCTTATGATGGATGGCCGTAATACTGTTAAGCAGTTCAATTATATTATAACATATAATTTATTCTCGTTTCGAAAGCAATGGACGCAAGTGTGGCGGAGTGGAGGATTGCGGCAGGATATGGATTTTTAAAAGGAGTTATTTTAAACCATGCAGAACGACACGCAGCAACAATTGAAAAGCGTGTATATAATTAATCTAACTATCGATTTGTTAATTATATTGTATTAAAGTATTTAGGATCTTTCTATGAAATTTGTACAAAATGAAGATTAAAAAGTAAAATCTAAATTCTATTATTTTTACAGGCAATATACATATACTTACAAGCTATTAATTATTAGCAGTCTTTGGTCTGGCAGTCTTTGGTTGGCAGTTTTTGCAGCAGGTTTGGTCTTTTTACAAATTCCATTGCGGTCTCGCGGTTGGCTTTTTACTATAGAGAATCGTTACCCTGGAGGACTGATATTTAATCCTATTCTAAGAATAGTTATAATAATTCTTCATCAAATATTGTACTCCGTGAACAGCTGGCAGCGTAAGCGGTTCGCCGAGCGGCAGCAGTGTCGCGCGCGGTGACAGCACTGCCGCCCGCATCTCTGCGTGCGTGCAAATTAACTCTCTCTGCCATATGTGCCGCGTGCCGCCGCTGAATAATATACTGCTTGCCGGCCGATAGAGTGGCTGTCTCGTGAGAAAGGGAGAATCAACAAGTAATTATTATGTTAAACTGTTCAAGGAACCCATGAGATGTTGTTAAGGTCAATATTTTTTGTTACTCCTTTACAATTTATGCGATTACACATCACCGAGGAAACTGAGATGTGATCGGAATTGCAATCAGATCGTTGTAAGTGATTTTACACTTTTAGATTAATTTTTAAAAGATGGTAGCAATGAAAAGACATACGTTTTGCCAAATTAATACTATGTATGATATACGCGGGCTGGTGACGCTCGTCTCGCGTCGCACGCCGCATGCCGCACTCCGCATGCGGGGTGCGCGTGTAAATCAACTCTCCCGCTACAATATGCGCTCCTGGTACATCAGCTGAATAATTTACTGCTTCCCGTGCCGCGAAGGGTTTGTCTCGATGTGAAAAGAGGATTGGGTGGGAAATGAGACGATATAATAAATTTGTTTTACGGCTTTATGTTTGTCACGCACTTATCAACTCGGTCCCATCTTGTACTTTATGTTACCTCGCGACACTTCTAATAAGAAATATGTTCAAGCGAAAAGAGTTCCTTCTCCTTTATATCGAACGCGCTGAACGTTACCGGTGTACAGCAATATGGCCGTTATTTTATTCGCGCTTACTGACGACTGTCGGCCGGTTCAACAAATGTTGGAAGCAGCGTCAGCTACTGACTCATGTCATCGCGGATATAACGATAAATGTATTGGTGTGACCTCTGCTATATCATCAAACCAGACTATCGTTAAAATGTTTAATTAGGAAAGTTCGGTGTATATTAACTACGAGCGTACGTGTCGCGGCGACGAGGGGAGGCGACGGGTAGAAATGACAAACAGGCAGTTGTCGGAAACGACGATTATGACATTAAATCAGTCGCGTCCGGCAATAACTTAGCGATTAGGCTCAGGGCTCCATCACACTTAGCGACTGATCTGCTCCAATTTGAAGTTCGTAACATGCTGCAAATGTTACGCTTATATATATTTTTTTATTATAATTCAGAAGAGCAAGAAACTTATTTCTACTGATTGTTTGCTGCGCTCGTCAGCAACAAGAAGATTCTTTTATTATTTCTCGAATTTCATTACACTATCGTTTTTGCACGTGCAAAAAACGACTTTATTGTTAATGCTTTTCCGTTTGAACGTTTGTTTAAATAATCCAACTCAGCCATATCGAATCGTTCGTTATCCCACTACCTATATGAAAAAACCTAGCACGTGATATTCAGCAGCAGCACGGGGTCGCGGCGAGACCAGCGCGCCCTTGGGCATTACGTGACTTCTGTGAGTGCTCTTTAACGGCGCGGACCGCATCTTTCTTTGCAAACATTGGCGTAATCTAATGAATTATAATTACCTATTTAAAGTAATAATTTTGTAATAGTTCCACAGGAGCACAATTATTTAAGATTACGCAATGTTGTCTTAAACATGTGTGAAATACTGAACGTGCATGAAGTTTAGGATGGGTTTCCTCTATAATATCACAACAAGAGAAAAGTGAAGTATTATTATATAGTATGCCGTATTGGGCTCAAAGTGGCCCGATCTCGCGGGGTCTCCGCACGCGGGGTGCCGCGCTCTGCTCACTAATGTTTCGTTACATCTGCGACATATGTGACAGCAATTGTCGCACTTGATAAATTACAAGTTTTTAGATATTTTCTCGAAACTTACGTCTACTTGTACCTACGTATGGAGACGGGTGAACTTACACTGATCTATCGAACCGGGACACCTCCAGAGCTCGTGAGGTTGAGATGAAAAATATTTAGATATAATACGTTAATGTGAATCCGCTTTTTGTACGTGTTGCGAAAGAGTCGATATAAGGGGAAAGTGGAAATGCGGCGACCTGGCTGTTCCGGCACAGCGGCCGGGCAACAGCCGCGCGTGCAATAAGTTATATTTTACGTACAATTTACAGCGGTCGATTAAGTATGTCTTCGTGGACAACTACGCTTGCAATGAGAATATCAGAATGGAGAAAAATTAGATGAGAACTTGTACAATACTTGTATTGTTGTTAAATAGGCAATGGCGGCGGCAAGCTTGTTCTCGTGTAAGTGTAAATTCGTTCTCGTGAAAGTGTAAATTTAACTTGCTTCAGTTTGTGTTAGCCACATTTAGTGATTAAAATTTCACACCCTTCCTGTAGATCCATTGACCTGAATTTGAGTACAACCAAACCTGGTGACCTGAAGTTTAGTTGGGATGATAATGCAATGATTTGTAGATATTCAATATAATTGTAAATGTAAAATGGCCTCCGCCACAAAATGGTGGTCTATATATTTCTTTATAACCTCGAAATGAATAACATATAAAAGGAATTAACTTTTAGAATACCGTGCACCACGCAATAAATAGGGAAAACAAAGCAAGAAAGAGATTTTAGCTGCCGTAAAGGTGTTATGTGTATACTTGAGGCAACTCACACGTGCTGCGAGAAAATTCATAAATGAAGGCGTCCAATATTTTAGTCGTAGATTAATTTCACTGAAGATTATGAGTTACTATATGAATACCACCCCACAGGATCGTACCAGAGTCATAACGATCCTTGGAACGGACATGGTAAAATACGGAATCCCGTCTTAGACATCACATCTAGCGGAGTGATATTTATGTCAGAGGTCTTAGTGAAGCTATCGACAAAATCTGTGATCTCATTGACGCAACAGCTACATATAATGTTAAGTCCGCAATACGAAATATCACGGAGCTAGTCAATCTATAAACCGGTTCGTGTCAGAGTCAATTAGATGTTTAGCCGATAAGGCAGGCCGGCGCTGTGCCCGAAATGCTACTATGGTAATTTCAATCACGCATTCTCGACACGTAGCAACAATTACAACCATGAAAGAGACAAAGAGCTTTATGCACGCATTAAGTCTTTGAACGAAGCGATCCCGCCACGAGAGCGAGGATCTGTCGCACTGTTTCAAGTTTTATTTTAAGGGACTAATCATCCATTTGCTCCCGTAATATTATTTAATTTATAGTGCTTAATTATATTGCTGTATATAATTTTACACATGTTTGTAAGTATTGAAAATATATTTATACATGGGTATAGTGTGGTACAATATAGTCTAATCGGCAGCTGTTTATTAGAGGCGCTAAGACTCAAAGACAACTGGACATATTTAGATAACTTTTTCTGTTCGATCTAGTTTAGGGGAGGTTTTAAAGCAACAAATGGAAAAAATTCAAAATCGGTAATTCTGTTTGGAAGCTGGAACTTCGGATTTGTCACACCAGAGAGTGTTCGTGGTGGTTTGTTCCTATAGTTACCGACGTGTTATTAAAAATATCATTTCTTCCATGCGGTTGCGTAAAAATTATTAAATGGGTAGTTACGTTCTTTTTCCTGCAACCACATGAAGTCACAAATCGTAAAATGTATTATGTACAGTATGTTCTGCATGTAGAACTTTCTCCCGTAGTCAGCTATCAGGCATAAGACTAACATGATTATCAGAGTTTGGAGTTTCTAATTGAGCTTAACATTAACGAAATTCCTCGTTATTCAAGTTTTGATGGCATCGTGTTTATGGAGCTGCAATGATCGCAGGAGGAGACGCTGGGGCCGCAGTCGGCCCGAATTCGCCGCGAGACGTGTCGCTCCACGATAACGTTTCGGCGCGACTCGTTCACGCGGCGATATAAATTTACTTTGATAATGGGGTACAACGCGACTGACATTTTCATTAACGGCAGCGGCCCCAGTGACTCATAAATGTCTTATTCCAGATAGCTCCGATCTGGGCTATTTCAATACAAGCACGAGATTGCATCGGCGGGGCATAATGTGTTCGTTTTGTGCAGCGGTAAGCCATTAAGATAATATTTTAGTGATTTTAAATAACGATTCTAAATGTTACCTGACAGTCTAGAGATAATCTAAATGAAATCTTGGAACATATTGATGTTTTGAAGTTATACTACTATAGCTCATAACAATTGATTTGTCTTGCGTTTATTTTTATATTCTTTGTACTCTTTTAAGAGTAAATTTACATTTTCAATTGGCATATTTTTTTCTAATCTGTCCTTCAAACAAATCACAGGGATCGAATAATCAAAAAAGATTGGTACAAGGCATCACTAATCGCCGCCAACCGTGATAAATGTAGTTGCGGCTGGTAACTGATGATGCCCCCTGGCAGTTGAGATGCCACCCTGCGACCCCTCTTGCGGCGAAAAAACATCTAATCCTCAATCACTGCTATCCAATCTGTCGGCTCCGATTAATTATTTTATGATATTAGACGCGATTCTTTCGTAAAGTATGCTTCAGGAAACAGGTCATGAAGAAACAAGAGCAGTGAAGGATAAGTCACTAAACATAAGCTATCGAGGTATCAGAGCATTATGAACGTGTTCTGCCTGATTGACGCGCGTCTCGTACTCTTGTCGTCGCGACCTCGAACATCGCTCTCTGCGGCGTGCGCCATGTGAGATGTAAACTTTGGGAATTGTTCACTCCTATGTAGAGTTTCAAATTTTTGAAATAAAAACCATTTGATGGTAAGTACAGATGTGTCAGAAAATAGCTACAACAATAACAAGGATACAAACGTTTTCGTAACATCACGCCTATAATCCGCGAAGGGGTAGGCAGAGAGGTGTATTATAACCCCCGTTTCATCAGTTCCGTTTAAGTCCCATGGAATAGGTGGTGAGCCGATTGCCAAACATCTGGCACTGATCCAGAGTCCGAGTCACTACTAGAAATTTTAAATGAAAAGATCCAATAGTACCCGACCCGAGATTTAAATCTAGGACCTCCCGATCGGCAGTCGCGCTTGCAACCGCTCGACTAACGAGGCACATTTTCAGTTTGAATAAAACCAATTTGTTATTGACATACATATAATGCACTGAATTGCTACCAGTAAATGAAAACGAAGTATTAGATATTATATTATATTACAACTTATAAAACTGACGGCCGCATGAAATCTTTCAGCCACTTCAATATTTATTTTGTCAGACGTTTTATACTCTATGATTTCTTGTTTTCATTAACTGAATATGATTTTAATTACTGAATCCCATCTTAATCCTTAAGATATTTTTAATATCCTCTAGTACAGTAAATTTAGCGCTTGTAAGCAATTGTTGCAAAATGCAAGACTGAGATGAGACATATTTCGGCGTTTTTAAATCTGGATCATTATGATGTTGTCCAAGAAGAAGCGCCGAAATAAAGGTTTAAATAAGGGCGGACGCGCCGTCGAGGCCCAGAAGACCTGTATTGATGTTATTCGCAGAAAGATTTATTATTTCCATTCGCGATATTAATGTTGCTTCTTAAAGCTGTCGACGTTCGTGCTCTTTATGGATATTTTGGAGCTGGCGCATGAAGGCCGTGGAAATTCATCACGAAGAGATTTCGGATGGAATTTCAAAAGAGCAGCGATCAAATATTTATGGTAATTCCTTTTATACTATTATCATAGCTTTGAACGCAGCAACGTCCTCGGACACTTTTTTCAAAAAATAATAAATAATACCCACACCTTCAGAAAACGTACTTTAGGGGTTTTATTAACGAATTACGTTTATTGCAATTTCTCCAAAGTAAACTCTGACGTAAAAGTTTTATCACAATAGAAGATAACACATTTATCTTTACACAGAACACAGCAGAGAGAAGCCAATTTAGGAAAAATAATTGGCTGAATCATCCTAATAAGATAAAAAAAGAAAACGATAAGCTAATATGATTATTATATAATAAAAGTAAAAGCAAATATACTTTGTCTACAAACTTCTGCACAAATATACCGTTAAATATTTAAAAATGTTCCATTGAAATAAAAATACCGACAGAGGGCCGTCAGATAGCATAGCATTTGAATAAAATGCAGTCATTCCACGAATCTCGGGAATACTCATTTTGTCAAAGTTACTAAAGAAACGTGAGTGGGTGGACGAGTTTGTTATGAAAACCTTTCTCAGAACTTGTTAAGCGGCTGTTTGTCAATGGCAACGACGTCCGAATCATTGATTGCTTTCTATCGCTGTGATACCGCTCCGCTCGCCGATAACCTTATCGCTTCGATCAGCCTGTAATCTATTGCTTCATACAATTTATGGCCGTCGGCTAGAGAAATGTCATTCGAGCTTGTTGTTCTTTATGATTAATTAAAACTTACTTCACTGTTACTGAGTAGGGCACAAGGCTTGTCACAATCAAGCTCTTACAGTTAAATAACGTTATCGAAATGATGTATGTAACTAGCACATAAATTACTAATGATTCCGCGTTTCCACGGCTGATTCATGAGCTATAATATGTAGCTTAAAAAGCCGCAGTCAGTTTTAAACATTTCACATAAGATAAGGTTTTAAACGAATCATACAAAATAATATTTGTTGGATTTGTTTATACAATACTAGAGTAGACATTTTGAGGTAAAGAACGCATTTTGTTTTTGTTATTCGACAATATTTGAGTCTCCGAATACCAAACTGCGACTAAATCGCTATGAGTAACGTACCGTTCGTATTTCCAAAACCAATAAAATAACGCCACATGTAAATAAATATTATTCCAAAACGGCATCTATGCCATGGAGATTGATGTTAAATTTGCGTGCAGACGCCGTTTGGTAGCGGCCACTACACTTCCGCAGTGTAACGAAGGATGGATGTGTGTAATAATTGCTTCTCGAGGCTCAGTCGAACGACAGTTCTGCGGAGTTCGAAATTAATGAAAGGATATTCAAGTCCTCTGGATCCGCTGCGGAAGTTATCGACTGAGTGGCCACACAACTTTACCATAGAGCTTCGCTACGGTGCAGTGTCGTTGCAGTAGGGCCGTCATCGACGTTTGTTTACCTTTAATAAATAAACTCATCCATTTAGAGGTGAGTAAGCGACACTAGGATGTGCCGAGCGGATAGTATTTAAAGCAAATTCTTCCACTACATTATTGCTATTTTTATTTAATTCATTACATTAAATAATATAACGTCTTGTAAGCAATGCAGTAAGTAGTCAAATAAAGGCAAGGGGTGTACAGTGTGACGTCAGAAGTAACGAGGCCTTTCTGACTGGTCCTATGGAGTTGTTTTTTTTAATTTGATTCAAGATGTCTTAGATTAGTCTGTTGGACCACTGCATAGTACTCTCGACACCTGAGTCGAAGTTTGTGCGTTCCATTCCCACTCGGGGCAAGAGTTCGTGTGCTATTAGACAAAATCTGCATAAGTATGCACTATATGAGCCGTGTGTTTACCACAGAACAGGCTCGGCTTAGTTTGGAATACAGGGCTGTGTTTGATGCGGACTAGTGCCGAAACAATCTCTATTTTTATGATTATTAAGTTGACTGGCTTGTTGGTCGATTGGTTGGTCCCAAGCGTTGCTGCTAACCCAGAGGAGATGTTTTAACTTGAATTTTCCAACAGGGGCACTGAGTCTGGATTTGCGGCCGGTATACGTAGTTCATGGTGACATGTACAATACAACTGGTGAATCGTGGGAATGTACTACACTTCTCTCTCTACCTTTTTATATATGCAGTTATTTGAAATTGGGTACAGAGATCTATAGACGGAAGCGACGGCATGACCGGCAGGCACTTGATACCACGATGCTGGTTTGCTGCGTTTATAATAACATGGTAAGATAAATGATACATTGATAAATACAAGTTTATGTTGAAAAGCAGCATGTAAAATAATGAGTAAAGCCAACGAAAAGCATAGTCGCTCAGTCCGCGCCGAGCGCTCGGCTGCCGGTAGATCGATCACAACGGCTCGCGGGTGGCCGCATACTTATTCACTACTGTCATTAACCACGCACTCCTTACCTCATTACGCTGTCTAAATAAACTAGACTATTCGGAGAAAGCACCCACATACACTACGCATGAAATAGCAGCCGCGTACGAGCGTAAATCAAAACCAATATACGCAGCTTATTATGATAATATTTATTAATCCCGCACATTGCGTGTGATTTAGAACGCTGCCGGCGAATTATGTACGGAGTTTTCTTTGTTATTACTTGTTCAATAAATAAGCCGCTCGGGGCTATAATTTTGTCTGCGAGACAACGCACTTCAGGTTTGCCACAAAAATTTATTTCTATTATTACATTATTTATTATTGTTCCAAGAGTTCTCCAAAGCGACACGTAAACTGACAGAAATCCTAGATTATAAACGATGTTGTAACTACTGAAGGGTTATTTCAATCGGCTGCGTGTGTAGCTCGTCGAACAGTTGTAGCGTGACAAAGATTCATAAAAGGGCTGAAACTTCGAGGGCGTCCTCGCGAGCGGTGCGTCGATGTCTCGTCAGATACCGCTGAGTAACGTTTGTGACTTAGTGAAAACATAAAAAGCGGTTAGCGGAAAATTACGGCCCCGCAGCGCCGATCTGCTGATAATTATGAAGTTTTTGTATGAATGAACGAGTGAACGGAACGTTTAAAGCAGATGTAGATCGCGCTTCATTTAAATACGAGTATAGTGCAGACAGCCGCAACGGCGAAGGTCCATATAATAGAGTGATGCCACTGTTTCACTTCGGTAAACTGCAAGTGATGCTTCAAACTAAGCGTATTGACGATGTTATTTGGTGTTCGGTGATTTAAACATGTGCTGAAATAGTTGATTAAGTATACTGAAGTCGTAAGTACCAAATTTTTATGCTGATAGCAATTAAAGCATCGACTCTCATGTAGATAAGTAGAATCACACTAATTATAACCTTTCATTGCTCTGTAATTGTTTTGATTTTTGGCCTTCACAGTTGTTTTTGCCAAGTAGGTATATAGGCTATCAATGCTTATTCTCTGGGTCATTATTGTTGAGTACACAACAAAATACAGGCTTGTTTTAGTAGCGACATTAGTACATTGTATACTTTAATCTATTTCACTTTACAGCAATATATAAAGGGTGTTTTAGATAGAAAAAATAAATCCCGATGATCTCTTGGAGCACATGTCGATTCGAACTTGGAAAACTAGCCCGCCTCTGTGCCGGGCCCGTGGCTCACGCAGACCGCGTTAGCCCGCGGCCGCGCTGTTCAACAGTATTTGTCCAGCTTCTAGCTCGCCGCGCGGTCCACTTGTAATTACACGAGGCTGCTGTATAATTGCCACCGCATTGCTTTTCTATTTACTTGAGTCGAGTGTGGTTTTGTGTACACATGCGGCTCGGTGTCTGGTCAGGGAGAGCGTGTATATTTAATTCTATATTTTGTTTATTTGTCAGAAGGTAGGTAAATACTATTTGAAGTGTTCGGGGGTCTAAGAAAGTTAAATTTATGTACCGACCGTGGAGTGCCACTCGTGGTTTTCAAGGCCACCTGCAATCCTAATGCTTTTGTCACACTATCACTATATGACATATTTTTAATTATCACTCAGTTACAATATATAATAACTCAATTGTGCGGTGTGTTTTAACTCTATCGAGTTATGGCCTTAATCTACCATGTGTATCACGTAGCGGTTGGCAGGCAGCCTCCCGCTCCGGGTATCCTCACTTGTGAACCAGGTGCGCAGTGCTTAAAAATGATATGCCTCTTAAGCTTAAACAGTACTCGCTGTAACGATGAGTGACAGAGTCGTAAGGAAACCTGCGCACCTTGTACTTCTCCATAATGATCTCTACGATGTATTAATTCTGCTAACCCGCTCTTGGTCTTCGTGGGAAATTATGGCCCTAACCCTTCTCATTGTCTAAGGCATGTGCAACGATGGAACTATTTAAGCGTTGATCAAGATGATATTGCTT
>DWMF01001229.1:0-11929 GCA_018244815.1 Parelbella polyzona | reverse complement strand
CGAAAGTGCTATCGAAACTACAACTCAAGCAGGTATCGACACTACTACAGTTATGCTAACAAATGAAACAAATTCGAATGATGTAATAACAGTTAATACCCAAATCAACGTTGCCACGACGCCATCTGTTCCGAAAAAAGATTATGTCATTTTTGGAATTCTGCCTAACAATACAGTGGTACGTAAAGACCCTAACGATAATGTACTGGAATCATTAACAGAAGCAAGCCCGTACATCATTTATGGCGTACTGCCAAATAACACTGTAATAAGAAAATTCCCGAATGGGACTAGAGTACCACGAATCATGCAAAAAATTGACGTACTACCAATCAGTCCATGGAGTCTGAGAAACCCATATAGCCCCATCCATAACATTCCGGCCATTGTCAGACCGCGGTCTAACCCCATCCGAGTATCCACTAATACTGTGACATCCACAGACATCACAAATAACGGAACGGAAAATCAATTAACCAACGACATTGTAAATAACCTGCAAATGATGGTATTGACTTTACGTTGTTTAGCTTAAAAGCTGTGCTTGGGGCTTATTTTCCTATCTATGTAGTTTAGAGCGCGAGGTTCGCGAGGTGCACTTCACGGGTTTCAGTAAGCTCTGCATGCTAGTAGCAGTATATGCTTGGTCGTTTAACATTGCAAGTCATAACCTTTTATTTCGTAATTGCAGATATCCTCATCGACACTTAATTTAAAAGATAGCAGTTCATTGGGTATAACAGCTGCCACAAATAGGCCGCCTGCTGAAAAAAGCACTGCCTCGCATGTTTTGAGTTTACGCACAACTACAATGCTACCTTCTGTTGATGAGATTTTGCTTAATAGTATATCTTCAGCCACTAAAGAGGAGATGGTCATATCTTCAATGACAAGTTCTACTCGCGAACCAAGAATATTAACACTGGATATCGATCCGGAGGTATAATCATTGTTTACGACGTGACATTGAAAACACATTATCAATTTTCATATTTATACACTAACTTATTCAAATTTCTTTTACTATTGTTTTATTTCATTTTGAAATATAAGAAAATCATGCATGAATTAAACACTACATTAAAACAACTTTATCCGAGGTAAGTGGTGAAGGCTCTGTTCCAAAGTAAATTATTACTGCAATTACATCAGTTTACACCAAATAGTTTCTGTAAAAATTATAGATGTCTTTTAAATGTATTACAGACGAAACAAATCAGAACGGAAAAACCCAGTGACGGAAATGGAAATACTGTATTTAAGTTCATACCTATAGATGAAGTAATGGTTACATCACAAGAATCTAATGTATTAAAATTAGCTACTACAAAAATGCCTAAAGCAAGTACAGTGAATGAAGCTCAGATGACAGTTACAGAAAGCAACACTCAAGCGCCTCAAATTCAAAGTGGATTAGATAACATCAATGATCCACCTACAACAACTCCAGTAAATGCGGCAACACCGTTTGAAATTACCACAGAAAACTCTCCAGTTACAACAATGCAATCAATGACACTTACAACTGAAAGTATAGTTTCTACAACTACTACGAGAGCTGCAACTCCCGTCGCAACAACAGATGTGACCACAACCACTCAAGCACCCATTACAACAACGGCGATTCCGACAACATCTACTCCGATTCTAACAACAACAACAGTGCCACCTACTACAGCGACTGTTGTAACATCATCTGCTCCGGTTGCAACGACTACAACTCAAAATATAATTACGACAACTCCTATTGCAACAACTACAACTCCGATTGTGATAACAACAGTTCCTACAACTTCAACAACTCCAATTCCAGTGACAACCACGATACAAACATCTAATCCAACAATTACGACTTCCACACTTGCAACATCAACGATTTTGGAAGGAACAACTGCATTCTTGACTACTACCTATGTGCCTAGTTCAACGAATATTGTTAGTACCATCGACTACCAAAAAGATGCCGAGGTCCTTCAATCTTTGTTACAAGATGTTGGACGCAGTCCTAAAAATCTAAAAGTACAGAACAATGGCAATCAAGTTGGTGAATTAAGTGATCAGATGAAATTACTACAAGCACTTCTATCGGGTGCTGGTCAAAAATCGACTGGAGTAAAAGGTCAAAACACTGAAAGTCAAACTCAAACTACTACGCTTCGGTCGATCGAGGATGATATACGACAATTTGAGGAAGATACAAAATTATTAAAGGCCTTATTGCAGGCAACTGGACGTAATCCAGCTGAGCTTAATTTACCATCTTTGGACAGCATTAGAATCGCTACCACAGTAACAACACCTATTTTTACAACTGTAACTACAACTACAACTCCAAGACCAACAACTACTACAACTCCAAGACCAACAACTACTACAACTCCAAGTACAACATCCATTACTGCTCCCATTACTACTACGACGACTACACGAACTATAACGCCACCTATAAATGATAACATAAGAAAACTGCAAGAGGACGCCAAGCTCTTACAGTCATTACTTCAAGCTACAGGTCAAAATCCTCAAAATATGAATTTGCCTGTTATATCTGGGATTACATCTAACGTAAGAATATCGTCAAACCCCTCATCAACCTCGTTGGAATCTAATCCGACATCTCCACTGAATATTCGACCTGTCTACACAACTCAGCCATCACCGGTGTTCACAACCTCGGCACCTAGAACTGTTTCTATGTCAACTACGTTTCAGTCGCAGCCTATTACCACCGTCACTGAAGACATTGGTATATCTACTACTTTCCCGCCGATCAATGCGAGGTTAATAAGTACTACACCGAGGAACACAATATCAACCCAAAATATAGGACGTTCACTTGTACCTGGATTTACAACTGAAATTCCGAGTACATCTACGTTTTCAGTTGAAGAGGATCTGGCTTTCTTACAAAATCTGGTAAGAAATATTAAAAATAACTGCTGTTCGATTTTATTAAAAAAGTGCATCAAAAATATATTAAACTTTTCTATTTTCTTTATATACATAGTATACGTAATATTTATTTCAGAAATCTGTATTGAATACCAATGCTAAAACTGATGATACTGAAGCAGCTCTAGCTAACCGTATAATAGCATTGGCTGTTGAAAGAAGTTTGAATGAGATACAAAGTGGTACTGGCGCAGTAAGTTCAACGACAGCTCGAACATCAACTACTCAGATAACATCAACGCGTGCTACAACTACGCGACCTACAACCACGCGACCTACAACCACACGTCCAACTACCACTCTTGCTACACAAAGTACGCCATCGATTGAAGATGACATAAAACAATTTGAGGAGGATACTAAACTTCTACAGGCGCTTTTAAAGGCAACGGGCCAAGATCCATCCAAATTTATTATTCCGACACTTCCTAATACTAACGTGAGTCCCCATATATCTCCTGTTATAAATGAAGATCTGAAGCTATTATCAAATCTACTTGCTAAACCATCTCCCCTAAATGAACCTTTCGATTCTTTAACGCAGAAACCTAGTACGGGTTCCAGTTTTGATAGGCAAACAGCAAGTACTATATCAGCGCCCACTACTGTAAAACCATTTGGTGCAAAAATTGCTGTAAAGGATGACTTAAAAAATGTACAAGACGATGTAAAACTATTGCAAACACTTAAGCAACTGCAGGATGTACAGGACATCACCACGCAAAAGAATAAACTCGCTCTCACAGGTAAGACGTTAATACCTCACATGCTTTTAAATCTGAGTCTATTCCATGTATTTATTTTCAACTGGATTAAAGTTTAAAATGAAACATTCTTTGTAAGTGACATTTATATACATTTAAAAATAGTTCAATAACCAATAACCATTTTTCTTTTTCCAGGGCAATCATCGGACGAAGTACTGCAGAAGCTGATTCAACAGGCGACACCCACTGGAATGGTTTCTGAAGCGACAAAGTCGTCCGTGTCCCTAAGCACAGAATATGGCAACAGCAACGACGCGCTCCTAGCAGCTCTGCTGAAGGAGCAAGGTTTCGGTCCAACAACGGCAAGTTCCTTGGACGAGCAACTTCGGCTGTCTGTTAGTTTTCATATTAATTTTAATTTTAAATAGACCCGTTGAATAACAGTTTGGGAGGTACACGTAACTATCACATATCATAATGCAGATATAACTTTTGTCTTTGCTTAACCATCTATATACTTCCACTGTCATTTATACTATATTCTATAAATATCTTCGCAGTTTTCATACTATTTTTAACTCAAATTAATTTATGATTATTACGTATCTTTACATGATCATCTTTTCTAACTTCATCTTATAGGACTATTGTAGATTTACTATAACCTCGTAGGCTTTACTCAACCAAGTGGTAGTGACACCGAAGGCGAGACGGACGACCACGACGCCACCTCCGCCGCCTCCAGCGCCACGAAGGCCGATTCTAGACGGCCTCGCATGGTTATGGCAGCAATGGAGGGATACAGCACCCGGTTCTGGTGGAGCGAGACCTAACAGAAGGCCCATTTCAACGCCCAGGCCTTCTGCGCCTCCGGCACCTACGACAAGTTCCAGGGTCAATTGGTTTGGCTCTGGCCCGTTCGTCGGCAACGCTGACGACCGGCCGGCGTCAAACAGAGTGGGTTTCTCATCACTTTTACTTAAATTGTGTGAATGGGGATGAGGTGAAGGACTTAAGTCTTAGATTAAATAAAATGGATCGAAACTATTTATTTTATGAAAAACTGACTTACCTATCATGCGATGGTTAAATTTTCTGTTCAAACCGGTCCCATTTAATCTAAGCCTTTTAGTAATAAATGCTAATTTTATTGTACAGTGTGTAAAGAATAGGATTTGTAAATAAGATTCCTTGGTTTAATAGTAACTGAATGAAACCTTACAACCTTAACACATCCTTCATTAATATGGAAATTAAATACTTGTATGAAATTCAAATAAAATGACAAAAATAGTATTCTTGAATCGTATTGTACATAGATTTTTTTACATGGCTTGGTTTTCATCAAAGGTTGCTAAGTGGTAGGTTCCTTTGCTTAAGTGTAATATATTTGGTTTAAGAATAATTATTGTTTTTTAAGAATTTATTTATTAAAAATTGGCTTCAGTGGCTTGTAAATATTTCTTTTTTGTGCCGTATATCGTTGCGTTTTATTAATAAAGGAATAGAGATGATTAATTTATTATTATTATTTTTATCAACGCATGATCACTGAAAGATGTTAATTAAACAAATATTTTTCTACATAATTTACTTTCAATAATATATTTTAATTTAATCTATGATCAATTTTTTCTCATAATGTTTCCTTAATACGGATTTCTTATATCGCGTGAGGGACCTGCCCTAACGATATTATATATTAATGTTTGTTATATCTAATGGAATATTTTCTAAGCCCAAAATTCCTTTATCCTACTGTACCGCACATAATAATGTACAAGATATGTGTACTCGTGTGTTCATAATTAATCCAGTACTTAACTATTATGACAAGTCGTCACCATCACACACATTGTGATCAGTGTGAATAACGAAAGATCACACGAAGATTTTATTAAAATAAGATAAGTATATGTATGTGTCAAGTTTGATTTGCAAATTTAAATTTTTTGTTACTTACATAATATAATCGTCAAAAAGGCTGGTAAGGGAATAGGGAGATCTAAGCTATTGTACTAAATGTTCAAAGTCATTCTGTTTGTGACTATTTCAAGCAGTACTTTCGTGTTCAATTTGATAAAGGTGAACGCTTATATGAACAGTCACGTAAGGGCAGACATTTGAAGATAAAGCCGCGTAACGCCTGTAATCAGATACAACTTAATTTTTCTTTAATGTTATTCATTCATCTCATACATTCAGTGAACTTTTAATTACCGAATCGAGTGTATAAAACGTATTTTAGACATACATATATCGTTAAAAGCTGTATATAAAAAATTGTGTGTGTTATGTAAATACATGGTTGTGTGTGTTGTGTCGTTTTAGTGTTGGTGAGTAAATTTCATAAGTAAATTGGCTATAGTGTTTTTGTGTCAAATTAAAAGAAAATTATACTAAAAAGCTTGCATTTAACATGTTATTACGGATATTTAAAGTATGTTTAACAATTAACTTTTTTTAAATTGACAGGTTGGTCAAATTAATATGGTTTTCATAATATTAGCGACTGAATACAATAATAGTAGATAATAATGGTTTTGGACATTAGAGCTTTGTTTAAAATTTTGATATGCTATTCGATGTTTCACTTCATCAACCCTAACATAAACGGACACACAGACGAAATAAATTCTGTTACATTTTAGTCTTTCCATACAGATGTATTATAATTTAGTCAATAAATTTGTAACTTGTCCTATATTGTAATTATCGTCAAATTCAATAAATGTATTTTTGAAAAAGTTTAATGAACTGACCTATAGATAATACTTAACATTAATTGCACTTTCTACTAATCAGGTTAACACACGCCATTATTTTGTTATGTATAGTAACTCCACAATATATTAATGTTTTATTTGTGACAGGTGTTTGAAGCAAAGTGTTACTTAGATAATATAACAATTTTAGTTTTAATTTTCACAGCCTATTCACATTTCTTCCTCATTTACATTTTTCTACTAAATTTCCATCGCTCATATAACACAGAAATTTCACAAAAGCCTCCTGCACCATTAATTTAAATGTTTATATATTTTACAATAAAATATTAAAACAATAATGCATTATTAAAGCGAAATAGTGAGTAGCTTTTTAAATAATGTTATGATTAATAAGAATAATAATAGTAGATTAATATACGATTTTGGATATGTAATTATTGCGCCTTGCGGTAGATACCCCTGGAGCCTCCAAGGGCGGTAGCAGCAGAACAGGCCCCTGGTCGAGGTCAGCTCGTGTCGGCGGCTATCAATGTAACAAGAGCATTTTCACAGTTCTTGGGAGCCGCAATACAGGCAAGTATTTTTTGAAAAAAAGGAAAAATCTGTTTTGCTATTTTTAATGAGTTTTTGTTTATCACATTTGGCTGAACTGATTTTGTCAATATTAATATTTAAATTTTTCAGACTTTTCAGGATATGTAAGTGAAAACAGTTAATTAAAGTTTTTTTCTTTCGTATATTAACTGTAACTTTCGATGTACCTATTTCTTATGTATTAACAAAAATATTAACGGCACCATGTATCATTACTATACTTTCATATATTAAATAATTCATGGAAATAACAATAACAAATATTTAATATTTTAAAATATAGAAATTTGTGTTTCCATATTGTGAGTGGAAATGTAATTTTATTCAATTAGAAACTTTTTTAATAAATTCCGATCTAAAATTGAAGGTAGATTAAAAAAAACAGAAAGAAAAAATATTCACTATTTTGAAAAAAATAGTCAAATTATTGTTGATCGTTCCACTTTTGGTTATGGCTCTGCACACCGAATGAGAAGGGTTAAGATTACAAGGGTATGTCCTCACATTCTGTTGTAATATTTCAGGGCGCAGCGCAGACAGTTCAGAACGTGATCCGAGCTGGTCAGCGAGCAGCCACGGACGTCTACTCCGGGGGCTCCGGCGCGTCTGGCTAGGGACATAAACATTGCCATGGACTCGAAACTTTTCCGAAAGTATCATAGTATGCACTATGTGTGGGAGTGCTCAAATGTAAATAGTTGAATAGGAGCCTCGTCTGTATAATAAAATGTATGTCGCGTGGAGACATACTGTATTGTGACGTCAGATGTAATTAATTATATGAAAAATAAAATAATTGATTACAATTCAATTGATTCCTTCACTATTATTATTATTGAATTATATTAAATTGCTTTATTCTTCATATAATCTAATTAAATTAATTGATCGTAGAGTACTGTACATTGTCAAAGATTTTATATTTTATCTTTTTGTTTTATCAAAAAATACACTCATTTTACGTAGCTGTATATTTTATAGCAAGTCTACCTAATTTCTATGTAAAATCAAATAAAACGTAATGTAAAGGTGTATATACTCGTGTTGTAGCTTAAAAACTTGAAATAATACATATCCAAAGTGAACTCTTACGATTTTTTACATTACGGTTACAAGTTTTACATAGAAATGTTGCCCACGTGAATTTGTCAATAACATTAGGGTGTAGGATTATTGTTGTGCTATGTGTAGGACATATTTCCTCAATAATGTTCCTAAGTGAGATGGACACTACATGATAATGTATGAAATAGGATTAACGGGGACATACATATCTAATGTATATCGTATTTTTTTGAACTGAATTATCACAATCTTCGGAGACAACTACGAAATAAGCTCTAGAAATTGAAAGTGATTGTAGAACGACTTTTAGGGCTCTTTTTAAGTATTTTGTATATACTCATTTGCTTATATTTTTCTATAAGTATTTAGGGGAACGGATTCAAAAATGGTGATGTTTCTTCTTGTAATTAAGGTCACTTTGTGGTCAACGTTTTAATGTAGGTACTTACGCCTGTAACTTTTGTATTGATAGGTATTTCCTTTCAATTTTTCCGAAGACAGCTTATTTTTTTAAATGAATTCCGGTTGTTGAATCAAGTAAAATTTGATTAAAAATATATATGGTTTGATTGTATTATGTATGTTCAATTATACTTCGTTTTAAAAAGATATCGATCGACTGTACTATAGTATCGAAAAATAAGTACTTGTGAACCTTGTTCTCATAGACGGTAACTAATGAATTACTAACACGATAGACCGGAACTTCCTAATTCTTTATTATATTTCTGGATATAATTCAAAATTAATTAGAACTTCTGCGCAGGATTGGAGACCCGATTTGAACTAATTACTTTTTGTTTAAAGTAAAATAGCATCGGGAATATAATAATAATAAAGTCAAAATTACTAATGATATTGAATTATAATTATGGCTAATTAATTATTCAAGTTAATTTTAGTTATAACGGTGATAAGTCTTAATTCCATGTGCCATTAACGCACGTGCTTTGTTCGCTCGCTTCTCTCCATGGCTTTTATTTATTTAGATTACGTTAATAATTATAATATTTATTACCGATAATAGTTATTAGATTTCCTATTTCATATATCAGTTCCATTGATTTATAAATACTGTATCATTATAAAATAGTGTATTTGCAGCTTCACACGGGGTGGGAAATATAAACTTATAGTATATATAGGTTTTTTATTTTTAAGCTCAAGAGTCAATTTTTTATGTTTTTATTTATAATATTAATAATGATTTTGTGTGCATTAATGAGTGCTAAACGGTTTTTAAATTTTTATTAAAATGTCACTGTCTATAGTTAATCATTACGCACTAATGGAATAAGGGATATATGTATAAAATAAACAGGTAGCTTTTGTCAGGTCACGGTATATTTATGGATTATATTATAAGTAGTTTTAATAATCTAAATTAAATCAAATGATTGGTTATGTTAAAGAAGTAATGACAGATTGCACTTACGTTTATTTTAACTGCCAGTTCAATATTACGCTAACGAATATGCCTCTGCTTTGTCAATGTGACATCCTCTATTGAAGAGTTATTATTATGTATATAATTATTAAGCATGTAAGGACAGAAAAATAAATTAATTTATGGAGAACATTTGTTGTTGTAGTGTTTTTGTTCTTTTATAGTTTCCCCAAAATCATACACACATAACACACATCTATATATAAAACCTAATGACTTCGTTTATTTTATAAATTCTTTGGTGCGTTCTTGTTTTCTGTACAGTTTTCTTCAGGCCAAAAGTTAGGTTCCGTAGTTAGTAACATAAACTGCTGAGCCAGAAGCTAAGAGGGTGGAGGTTTGATATTCAATAGTGTTAACATATGTGTGTAAGACACAACTGTTTGTATTATGTTTTATACTAAAACTATCTGCTGAGAAAGGTTTAGTGTATAATATTTTCATTCAACTTTTATTAGAACAAGGACTCAACGCCTAATATTATAAAATAGCATTGAACACCCGTAATTTTGCTATGCAATAAGTTAGGCATATACTTTATTCATAGCTATGTAATATTATTTACATTTATGTATATTGGACTCTTGTTTACTTTTTTTATAACAGTCTCTGACCTTTCGCCATTGTCCTATTTGTCCTACGTTAGATCGAAAATAGAATGCTTACAAAAACATTTATTCAGCGGAACTGATTTCATTCGTTTTATTGAATATTGCATACACATACATTATTCAGGATATATAATTCTTGTTCCGGTAAACAAATATTACTTTGTCCGGTACGTTGATAGCTTTGAGATTAAAAACAAAAGAAAATATGTATATTTTTAGTGCGTTGCTTGACCTTACAGTAATATACAAAAAATGATCAATTAATTGTATAAATACCAAATTAATTATAAATTATGACAACAATATAGTTAGGATCAAGTAATTTCGGTATTTGAAATTGTTTTTAAAAATTAAGTAAATTACTTTGTACACAGGTTACCAAATTAGTGCAACAATAATAATGTGGTGTAGGTAATGTTAGCAATATCCAATTAATAGTACTAACGACCATGTTCTACGACCGAATCTCGTCGTAGCCGGGTGACCTTGGCGGACGCCGACTGAGCAGACTATAAACAATTTTTTGTCCCGACATTATCTATTCTGACCAACCTGTTTTTATGCTTTTAGATAGATTCAAACTCACAGGTGTCAGTATAATTAAATACATAACAATATTATTAATGCATTCGCCGATAAAGGTGTGGTGGATTTAATGTACTCGTATGTATTATTTAGCATATGACGCATATAATTGAACAAAGAGTTACAGATGCGTTGGTTTAAGTATTTCATACATCAATAGGCTTTAAGATTTTCGTTGCTGGTTCTTACTACTTTCGTAACAATAAGTGAGCCCGCTATCAAAATAGGCTTTTATATTCAATCGTGTCTTGTTAATCGAAGGTGTAGGATAACGGAAAATCCGGCAGTATTTCTATTTATGTATTGCTTAACGGTATTGACAATATTTAATATATGTTAACTGAATATTTATAGTGTCCAATGGGTCCACTCATTCGACGGCACACCGTTATTTTAATATATTGTTAAATAATTAATTGCAAATCATTATAACCATAATGAACTAGTAAAAGAAAAATTTGCTCAGCAAATGACCATTCGTATGAGTTCGGTTCTGTTAAACATCTAGTACTATTTCTGAGCGCAGTGCGTAATGTGGACAATTTGTTTCGTAACTTCAAGCAAAAAATTACAGTCAGTGGGATTTCCGATTTAAAATGTCACAACAAGTGACTCGATGTTCCAATGGTTTGTGAAGCTGACTGCTGAGCTTTTGGTTTTGGGGTCGATAATTATATCCAAACGAATATTTGTGTAAAAATTAACTGACTTATCAATACAGAGGGTGGCGCTGAGTCTAGGAACATGAAATTTATACAGAGGTTTTTAATATAAAGTAATTGAATACTAAGCAGGCGATTTGGGAAATTCATCAGCATCTGAAAGGACAGGATGTTCATATCGAGGGTATGGGACATCCCGTGAGCGATGCAGGTAGGCTTGTTATTCTACACAAATATGTAAGTCAAAGTATAAAAATTTGTAGGTAATAAGCTTATTGTGCAATACGAAAGTTCATCATATCCCAGTTGCTTGAATACCCATCTTGTAAAGGGGTTTATTGAGGAATAGTGTGGACATAAAATTTAGCCGTGATGGAAATTACACATGTAAAGTTTGCTGTGTAAACTTGTGACTGAGACGCACTGCGGAAACGTTTATTGCATAACTATATTTTTCAACATAATAAATAAAAAAACGAACCATAACGCCTGTAATCCCTGAAGGGGTAGGCAGAGGAGTGTAGTACTGTCCCACGTTTCACCAGTTACGTTTAAGTCCCACAATGGAATAGGTGGC
>DWMF01001228.1:0-11932 GCA_018244815.1 Parelbella polyzona | reverse complement strand
GTCCCATGGAATACGTGGTGAGCCTATCGCCATACACCGGGCACACATCCAGACTCCGAGTCATTACTAGAAATTCTAAATTAGAAAAATTCAATAGTACCACCCGACCCGGGATTTGAACCCAGCACCTCTCGATAGGCAGTCGCGCTTGCAACCACTCGACCAACGAGGCAGTCTTTGTAATTCTGTAATACTTATAATATTTATAAATACATACATACGTACAAAGCTTAAAAGCGAATAAAACTTCAACATGTCAATGTTCTGCACTATGAGATCTGGTTTTTCCTAATTGCGTTGGAAATATTAAAGAAAGGAACACAAAATAAAATCGAAGTACCGAACAAAATTTTTTAATAAGGGTAGGTATAAGCGTTTTAACCTTATCATTATTCTCAACATCGCCAAATTTCATTTTATACAAGCGAAGCAAAGCATAGTTTGCGCCCTCGCATTGAACCATTTCTGTCATTTTTGCTTCAACTTTAATCATAACCAAAACGAAACAATAATGAGTAGCTGACGTCAACATCAACAGATCCTGACATACCATATCTGAAGAGATTTATATCTCGATTTCAAGTGACAAGTTATGAATGTAGGCACTTGTGAAGTTTAGATTCACATAATAATAGATAATAAAAAATATTGACGTTCAAGAAAAAAAGGTTTAAAAATTGTTGTATTTACGTTAACCTCCTTGGCACTTTTAAATGAAATACATTAATTTAAAAAACTATTCAATATTTTATTTCATACTTCGGGGTAATGAGAATGTCTGTTAGCCTGACTTTAGGTAAAATATCGGTCTTATTCAAGCATATATTATATGAGGTTGGATAGAGATAGCTATTGAAGCAGGAATCGAATTAAAGAAATTACTTATTGCTAAAGAACTACTTTTGCTAAAACATAATATCAAAAGATCTCAACTCTCACCTTCCCTAGTAAAATTTGCCCTCCATTTGTCTCCTTTGTCACCCAATCCCTGGCAGTGATGTCTTGAGAGACCGTATAGCCGAAGACATAATCGTAGGCATTAGCCGCTGTTACGTTGCTAGCTTCTTTGCCAATTACCACGACTAGTTCGACTTCCCAGTCTACTTTCTGCGAAATAATAGGAATGTCATCGCAAGTCATGAATTTTATATAAAAATAATACACATAAGGATCCAAAAGTGTCTGAAAAAATGCCAGTGTCATACAACCCTGATTTTATTACATGTTCAATTAAACAAAATTTACCAAGAACACCTACGATTGACGAAGTATTGACCTTCACTTATTTGCTACCTTCAAGCGAATAAATCGTATAATGAACTACTCGTTCATTTATACCTGGGTTAAGGGCGTGGTCACTATTCAGTACAAAAGACGATCTGATAAGTTCTGGGATATTCCAGAGAATTCGAATTTCTTGCCTAGGATTATACATAGCACCGTGTAATATACTTTGACTGCCTCGTTTGTTGAACGGTTGCAAGCGCTACTGCCGATCGGCAGATCTCGGGTTCAAATCCCGGTTCGAGTACTAGTGGATTTTTCTAATTTAGAATTTCTAGTAGTGACTCGGAGTCAGGATCAGTGCCCGGTGTATGGCAATAGGCTCACCACCTATTCCATAGGACTTAAACGTAACTGGTGAAACGTGAGGGTGTAGTACACCCCTCTGCCTACCCCTTCGTGGATTACAGGCGTGATGTTACGTTTAATTAGGTTTATGAATGCATGGCACTATATATACATTTATAAAAACATCGTGAAGTAGTCTACATGACGGCCGAAGTGTCGGATTTTTTTCATAACATGTATTATCCCTAATAATCCGCCATCATGACAATGTAAATTTATCAAGACTTGTAAACCATTAATACTAAGTATAAGCAGTCTCGTAACGTTTCAAGACACAAGTCTATATTCGACTGCGTTTTCCGCCCACGCACATTTTAAATTACGAACACAATTTGCTTCAATAATTGACCCCAATTTGTGCGACCTCGGGTCAGAGCGGCCCACTCTGATTCACGCGTGAAATTTTTGACCTCACCCTACAAAAACACCTCAGACTTTTATTTTAATACTATGTTAATGATAATCATCAAAACATTTAAAGTTGAATTGTTCGAACGTGTGTTTCTTCACGAAGTAACTAGGTCTGTGTCATAAACTTTTACGCTTACCAAGTAAGAATTAGCATACAATTTGGAGAACTCTATGTTGTGTAAGTGCCCTCGTAACATTTTTATGATTACAGCAGTTGATATTCATTAAAATGTTCTAGTTTAAATTGTTCCAGTTTCTGTCTGTTATTCTTTCTGCTAATAAACACTAAAATCTGCTCAGTCTGACTCCTCATTTGTAGGTAGTGACATCAGAAATGACAAGAAAAATATATAATTAGAGTTAAATTCCGTAATTGTTTGGAAACTTTTCATTAGAGGTGGAAACTGAGCCACATTATTACGCCGTATATCTAATAATAATGATAATGTAGAAAAGCTCCTCAAAATAACAGGTCACAAAAAGCAATAAAAATTGCTTTTAATTAGCAAGTTGACCCGAACAGCGCTGAAGTTCAGTTTCATCTATTATTTTTTAACGTACTGAGTGATCCAGTCCACCGAATATTTCTGCAGGACGATCAAATTATGATTAATACCTACTTTTTGACACGTCAATCGGTAGCGTACTTTTAATCAGTACCTACAGTAAGCTATAATTACCTGAGTAACATCAGTCCTCAGCCTCACAGCTTCGCCAGGGCCAATAACATTGCTGGCGAACTTGTTGAAGATTATTGGCACTTCTGGCGGAGTCAGTTTCTGTTCCCTGCAGTGATCCTTGTAGTTCAAACCGATACATAGCACTTTGTCCATGCCAAGGATTGGAGCAACCAGTTTCACTGACGAAAGAGGTACAGATGTTGGGTTGCGGGTCCTTATCCTGGATGAAAGAGTATTCGTACTTAGGCTTAAGTAAAAAACTATTAATGTATTGGTGGAACTAAGCCGGTAAGGTAAGATTACACACACTAGATCAATTCCTCCTGATACTAAAAGCGTTGAACTAAACAAAATCAATACTCTGATATTTTTTTTTCCTAGTTGTACCTATAGAGTAGAAAACAAGTACCTAAACACTAGCAGGGACTACTGTCCTTGGAATCTGCTATCAGTTTGGAATAATGACATTAAAATAAAAGGAGCTATCTTCTTGTGTTGTTATAATTAACAATTGTATACATATAACAATGAATGAACATAAATACATTTCTCTATATATTCTTTTCTTTTAGTCTTAAGCTTCATCTATAAGCCCTATTCGTTGTGTATCTGTGTTCATGTGTTATTGATATTATGTGACTTAAAAAAAGTAGCTCACTATAGGTGTGACTATACAATGTTGCTGTAAGGCTTTTGAAAACAAAGGTATTGTAAAATTTAGAGAACATTTTCCTCGTCATTGGATTAACAAGTAACTTAGCAAGCTGATAGTAAAATAGTGATAGTTAAATGGCTTTTCAATGGATCACTCTTTTAAGATATCCCATGACATAAAAAGTACTTTACATATCAATATTTTGCTACAATGATAGTAAATGCCCAATGTAACAGCGGGCCGCTATCAAAGCTTGATGAATACCTACTTATTTTTTTCAGGAACAACGAGACCAATAAAAGCCCAAGATATCATCTTGTTTTCCCGTTTTGACTTAAAATAATTATTTATATGTACGCTAAGTGGCTGGCAATGGTTGGATGCGAAGAACTGAAGATCTAGCTCAGTGGTGTGCCGTTGGAGAGGCCTATGTCAAGCAGTGGATGGGAATACGCTGATGACGATGAATTATTTACTTACAACTTATTTTTTCATTTTCCTGCAAAATTACCTCTTCACTTTTTCAATATCTCCATTTTTCAGCAGGTGTAACAGAGTTGTAGGTATCGAACAGTCAGCTTTATTGAGATCAACGACATTATCACCTTCGACGTACCCCACGCGCACCTCGGAATTGTTATTATAAGTGAATTGTGCGAATTTCATGTTTGTACAGGAACTTGCTGAGAAGTTTCTCACTGAACTAGTCCTACTGAAAGTCAGTGATGTGACTGAAGTATTGACAGCATTTCTCGGTTTAAAATAAGTTTTTATACACGTTATCGCATTGCGAGATATCCACCCGGCACTATTCATGGTCAATTCAATTTACGTCACGTTTACAATTGAATCGTGAATGAACAAAACGTTATTCTAATATTACGTAATTGGAAATTGACAGCAAGATTCACAGACTGTATTTAAGTTAACTTTACTCGTAAACTTATTTGAAGATAGATTTAAAGGTATATTTAAATAACGATTAGATAAGCAGTATTTGTCATATTTATATTTACATAAATTGTGTTTTTACACTTGTTATCAGGGTCATCATTGTTGCCGAACTTGCCAAACTATCAGTTCAAAATAAGGCAACAAACAAGTTAACTTAAAGTAGAAACTCATTTATGTTTAGCATATTTTAGTTATTACCATTTTAGCAAAATGACATGACACAGTTTCTCGTTTACGTCCCTTTGTCACTTGAGATTAGCATTCTGACTACAACCGGAATGAAAACTGCAGACTAAAATTTAAAAATATTTTAACTAACAGTATTGCATTAATACTCATAAAAAAATTGAGTTCTATAATACATAGAACTTTACCTACTACCAGATCACAATGAAATTACAGATTAATGAATGTTAGGAACTTGATAAATACCATTATTTTGTTCGACCGCATCAATACGCGGCAACAGCTACTATACCTATCTATTGTAAAGCTTTTCCTTTTATTTCGAATTTAGTGTTCATTCAGTATTCATGCATGAAAAAATTTGTTAGTGAGCCTGAATCAGCCTGAAACTTTTAGCCTGAAAGTGTGTGGTGCGTCAGAAAGAAATGCAAAGGTATTGTAGGCTCACTGTTCAGTACCCACACGTATAAACTAACACCATCTCTTGCCAAGTAGTAGAAAGTATTATCTAATATACTACGTGATACTTAGCACTATGTACATTAATTTGGATCACTGGATTGGGTTAGTTATTTTAAATAAACGAAATCTGTAATTAATATTTTGAATTTAAAAATACTAACTGCAGTACATAGGTATTTCAATAATTTTAATAAATTTTCATACAATAATATATGTTATTTGAACAGTGGTGATTTAATGAAAAACTTTTAATAATTTCGGTATTAATTATCTCTATCAGTTTTCACCTTGCAGTGAACTAAACACAAAACAACTCCCCTTTGAGCTTGAGCCAATGGAGCATATTATCAAAATATTCATATAGGTTACATAGATAAGTCTCATTTTATGACTATTTAACCACATTTGTTTGCCTGCATGAGTGTAATAATTAAGTACTTTTAGAGGAAAAACACTAAAAAAAAATTTTAATTAATGGAGACAGCCTAGCTACCACCTTTTAGCACTGTTCTATTGTAATGTGATAATTTATATCTAAATTGGCAGCCTTAAATTTTTATCTGTCTGAAACTCCTATTACAAGTTTGATCTCAAGCATATAGTAAGTACTGGTGCACATATCACCATACAGCAGCAGATTGGCCACTTGTTGGCGAGTAGTTCCTATCAGTTTTGAACATTTACAAAACCTAAGGAGTGGCAAATGTTTTGTTGACTTTGAAGAACTTTGTTACTTGAACAGCTCTATATACACAAACACATACATTGTAAAAAACGAGTGCAAAGCATTACAGTAAAAGCCTTGATAAAACTAAACAGACTTTAATTATAATTTTAAAATGCAAATGAATTAAAATTCTCTAGGATATTTCCTTGTGATGAGAAACTCTTCTCTTGTATGGTATGGGGCATATACATCATCAACATAGTACTTGGGTTTCTTCCAGTATTTAGTTACCATTTTATCTAAAAGGGTACTTTGTGTGGCGTTGCAAAAGACGTGTTGTCGCAGCCTCCTCTTTCGTGCTGATGATTTCTTCCACATTTTCTTGTTCCTTCCACATTTTGTTCGAATCCAACCTCCCCATTCTAGTCTGAGAAATCTTTTAATTACAGCCTTAACGGTCTTTCTTTTTCCTCTTTTCAAACTGAATTTAGTTACCGTTCTGTTTGGTACTTGTATCAAATTATTAGAAATTACCAACAATTCTTTGTTATTAACGAGGGATCCTTGAGTTATATATGTCGACGTATTTATAGTGGGTTTAATATTTAAGGTTGTATAATTCTTCGATTCATTTCCGATAATCCTGGCCGTATTATAATAAGGGACCTGAAGAGGCCGTATAGCTCGTACCACTGAAAAAGAAAAACATAACCTCAAAACAGCCGTCAAAACCAAGACACATTCGTTATATAAGATTGAATTTAAATAACTTGATTTATAGATAAATATTCAGCAACGCAGAAATAAGTACGTTATATAATGCATATTTTACTAACCAGAAAGTACGCTACGTAACATTTTATGGAAGTGCAAAATTTACATTGGTTTGTTTGACAATTTGACAAATAGGTACAAGTTTTTTTAGTGTTGCAAATTTATACCTACTAGCGTTTACGTTGTGATGCTTCGGCCTTTTATATTTTAATATTACTGCTTTGTCGTATTATGCAGCCTTCTAAATTAAGATGTAAAATTCTTCCGTTGCCTCTTTCATTATGATTATGTAAAGATCGTGTAGATTTGTGACCTAAAATTCAAGCATTTTTAATTCTTTGATGAAATTATATTGTCAGACACTGAAATATTTTAAATCTAGCACTAAAGATTTACACATAATTTTTATTCTATTTTCAGTCTAGTTAACATTATAGATTTTGTTCTGTTTATTGCACTTGTCTACATTAAGTCTATAGTTTGTGGCTTAAAGTTCTATAGTCTCTAGTATTTGACAGACCGAGAGGAGAAGACAGAGTGCCGAAAATATGTATAAATTTACGAACCATGTAACCAACTCTAGTTTGGTATTGGTATGTTTTTAATCTAATTTGTATGTTTTATCTTTTTTGCCTTTTAATTCCTATAAAACAATTTCGTGTAATAATAAATATGTTAACGTATTATTCGCTATGTCTCCCTTGTTTTGATTGTAGTCGTTACTTACTTTCATGTATAAAACTACATTTATCTATTAATGGTGCTCAAATTAAGTTTTATACCCACAACAATAACATGTATTTTGTTGTTGTTGATCCTTACATAACAAGGTAACGTCATTTTCGTGAATAACCTACAAATGTTGCGGTCATTGGTGACAGTCAGCTGCTTTGCAGATAAATTGTTACATTGTATAACTTACATTTCTACATATGTAATATTACATAAGAAACTTATTTATCTCTGCCTAAAATTATTTAAAATGTTTAAACTATCAAGGTTAAATCTGCCTCACGATATCAATCCAAATATTTTGTTGTCCTTTAAAAAGTTAGCCTTTGATCACTTTAGTATGCATCTTATACCTATATTAAGATATACGTTTACTTGTATCTTTTTCGATTGTATATAGTATATAATGAACCGCAGTTACACTAAAAAACAAAATGTTTTCTCTATTTTCAGGTAAGAAAACAGCTAGGAGATGGATCATGCGCGGCACTCATAGTAATGCGGGCACCACGTCGTCGGTATGCGATCCAAGATTCCTGTCCGCCTCCAAAACAACCACCCAAATCCAGAAAGCTCCTGTGGGGAACGGTCGGTGCTACAATACTCACTGGTGCTGCAGTTGTTTATGCTAAGTATGTAAATAATTAATTTAAGTGGTAGTGGGCTGGTCACATCTGTCCCTGAATCTAGAGCCGTTGGAGCCGATGTGTTCTGGAGTGGAGACTAAAACTTGGCGACATAGCATAGGATGTCTGCTAGGTAGAGTGATGATAATATACACAAAATGGCTGGCAGTGGTTGGATGTAAAGTGCTGAAGATCTTGCTCGGTGGCATACCATTGGAGAGGCCTATGTCCAGCAATGAACGGGAGTAGGCTGATGATGTTGAAAATGATTATGTGTACAATTTAATTTAGTTCATGTATTAAACATTGTAACTACATGTTTTGATGACATTGATGATATATTCAAGTGATGCATATGCTAATTGCTTTATACAACACTTCTCATATCTTAATAAAGCTCTGATTGTTTATTTATGTTTCAGGAATACACCAGAAGCACGTAACTTCCTTGAATCGAATGTACCCTGGGCTAATGACTTTATAGCTCTTGTGTACCAGGAGAATACAACCTACTGGAAATTTTCAGTGAATCAGTTCAATAAAGCCACCACAGCTATTAGTAATTTCCTATTTGGGAAGGTAAGTGGTTATAACAGTAATACCATGCTTTTAATATAGTTAAAAAACCTGACTGCCTTGTTTAACAAGATGGTTGCAAACATTACTAGCAATTAGTAGTGGCTTGGAGTTTGGATGTGTATCCAGTGCATGGCAATAGGCACCAACTATTTCATAGTGGCACATAAACATAACTGGAGACCCATGGGAATGTACTAAACTCCTCTGTCTGCCTTTTCAGGGACTGCAGGTGAGATGTTACATTTTGTAAAAAAAGTTGGTTTTTAATTTTCATGTTAATAAAAGAGAATCTACATATTAGTACTCCTTAAGGTTCTAATTTGTTTTTAATTCTCTGTAATAACATTTTTTGGACGGATAAGTTTTTTTAAGGGATGTCATTGTTAGTCATAGGTACAGAGATTTTATTATTAGCTGTCACCCATTCAAGATTGGACCATTGGAAACTTGGTGCTTGTAATCTTACTGATATGTTATCTAAGTTTGTCTTTAGTGATAATGAGTTTATGTCAATTGTTTCTCATTCCCTATCTTTTGACTAATCTATTTTATTTTTCTTTTACAGGAGGGTGTTTCTCCACTTGACTTCCAGCAAAGGCCAGAACAAGATCTCGAAAAGGATGCTCAAAAGCAGTTGGGAAAGAAGGATTATGAACGTAAGACATTATACCATGTAATGGTTGGTTAATGCTACTTTATTTGTTTGTGTACAGAGCCTATCCTGGGCTTGATAGTAAGTTCAGTAGGCCTCCCTGTCATGTCTTAACATTTCTGGATCAGTGATTGTGTGTGATCGACAATATAGAGTTGTTAGGTTGTGCAATTTACCCAATGTAGTTTAATAGCAACTTAATTCAGATATGGTATTAAAAAGAAAGTGTAGCGCGAGTCTTACCTGGGAATAGCAAACTATAGTGAAATTAAGGCCAACCCATTGGGTGCTTTTACACTCATATTATATATTTAGGGAAATGATATAATTAAGTTTTTAAACATATTAATTGAAATAGTCAGTTTAAATTATTGTTAAATGTTGGTTTTAAAATCTTTCTTTAAATTGAAAACTAACATACATTTATTTTAACATGGCTTAGTTTTCTTATAAATAAGTGAAAACTTTCGATTATTTCTTTACAAGCTGCAAAGAAAGATGGTAAGTTTAGTTTGATGTTACACACTACTTACTCACTGTGAACACTCAGACAGATAGTCAGTCCCCAAATGGAATATCGATAATCACAATATCGATATTGGTTTGTAAGATTCGTTCTCTAAGTCAATTCCACGAGGCAGACCGTTATCAGAGTTTCGAACAACTGTGTATGTATGTGTGTGCATTGGTGTGTATGTATGTGTTGTTATCTGTTATATTACTAACATAAGTAAGGGCGCATTTACACTTGTATAGCTTAGCAAAAGGGTTTTTGTGTCGTACCAATTTTAGTGTAATATTATTTTTAAGCGTAGGTATAAACTGAAAACGTGCAAGTACTTCTTATTATCCAAATTAACTGGTATTACACCAGAAGCCATAATTGTTTTTTTTTTTCTATTCATTCAATGTTTGAAATGAAAACCCATGTCTAAGTTACTCTGGGTATTATGTTTTATTTCTTTCTTACCATAGCGGGTTCTGAATATACTAAATAGAAAGGGACTAAACATTTACGACTAAATCATAGGCTGGATTTTGTAAATAAATAAAAAAATTAAATAATATTCTAATATTTACTTTGCAAGCTACTAACATTCATATCAAAATAAATATCAGGACGTTGTCATATTCATGAATCCTTATAAAATATTATGACAATTCATAAGCATATCTAATTTTCATTAGTACATACTGTGTGGACTAACAGCATTGACGTTTTTCCGTCTAACAGTGCCGCCACCAGCATTCGAACCGTTGTATTTCGAGGAGAAGAAAATTGAAACACCAGAAGTTGAGACACCAGGTAAGAGAAGGCGGAACGAAGGAAAAATTTATTGTATTTTAGCAGCTCAGATACAAAAAAGATAAATCAATCAGTTACACAAGTCGGATTCCAATGTGAATTAGGAGATTTTAGCTTCATATTAGTCACTTGGCAGAGCATTTGTATATAAAATCGTTATCGATAGCATGTATACTTATTTCATAACGAATTATTTTATGTAATTTCATACCTGCCAGTGTTTCATTATTCATTCAGAGTCGAATGTCAGAAAATGGCATTAGACATTAAGCTCTTTGTTACAACTTAATTATAAGAGTGTCACAATAAATATATAAATGAATGAGTTAATGAACGAGTAAACGAACGAACGAAGGGAGAGATGAAGGGACAAACAAACAACGTTTAAATACAGCTGTCGACTCGAGTTCTACTACGACTTTCTGGACTTGGATTAATTTGCAGTTGGCAGCTTCAGCCTTCAGTACTATTGTTATCTCACTAGCTACAACTAGAAGTATTTACATGACGTTAGCTTAAGTGTTGCCATTTATTATTGTGAATATAAATCTTTGCAGTAATTACAGCATCAATCTCTTCCCTAGCGACCATGATCCAAACAGAGAAGTGCGAGCCGCAGTCACCGCCGCCGGTGAGGATCACCAAGGACATGGTGGAGCTGGAGCACGACATGCACGAGAACACCAAGATCGCCATCGACAACTACAAGAAGGCGACACAGCACTGCATCAATTATAACAAGTCGTTGTTTAGAGTGAGTTGCTTTTATATAACTTTATATATAATGTTATTTATAAATTATTGTTTTTTTGACACAGGTCTCTTCTCAGAATGTGAATGAAATACATAGTTTATCATGTAATCTATATATAAAAACTGCGAGCACTCGCTTCCATCTGTTGCGTTGAAAACCAACTTACACATGTTAATGATAATTATTTTGCATTTAAATTGAATAACTCTAGTAATTTTTTTTAATAAGTCCTGGTAGTAATTTGTAAACATAATTCAGGGCATGCTGATAGAGAATGCCTTTAAGCATTAAGGCTACCTACCCTTTTGGAGTCTAAACCTTGGACGTTTTGTTAGCAGTTTTTGTACTTTCTGGTGAAAAAACTTTATTGATAGTTCTGGGAAAACTTACGTTTTACAAATATGTAATAATATACACATACAATATTTTTTTCAGGTGGTAGAAGCTTCCCTAGACGACTTAGATAAGAAGTTCTTCTCAGCACTTCAAAGCGCCAAGAATGAGAGAGACAGCACTATTAAAAAAGCTAAAGACGCTTCTGCTAAAGCTAAGTGTGCTATAGGTGAGTTCGATTCTCTAATTGAGTAAATATAAACTTGTTTATACGCCTATTGAATAATAATAATTTCAGAGTTATGCCTGTAGTTTTGCAGTTCTGGGAGATCCAAAACAAACACAGTCCAATAAATCATCGATTGCAGACGACTAAATAACTCTATATGTAAACTATATATATTCTGGTTATAGTTAGTACTAACTTAAGCAGTGATAGCCTAGTGGTTAAGAGTTCAGCCTCTCATTCCTGGGGTTCTGGGTTCAAATCCACGGCGCGAACCTTTTTATAAAAAAAAGCGTTTTAAGT
>DWMF01001227.1:0-11934 GCA_018244815.1 Parelbella polyzona | reverse complement strand
CGATATTTCTTTCTTAACACAATCTTCATAGTATCAAAAATATATTCTGTCACTCAAATATTAAATATAATTCGATAGTATTATTAAATAAAACGAAATATAAAATTGAATAAAAAATATACTAAAACTATTAAAAAAACGACTGTTTTGACCGTCCAATAGAATGTGCGGTAATCGTAAACGACGGTTATAGTAGATATAGAATAATGAAGTGGTATGTTCCCAACAATTAACACACAGAAGACATGTCACTTCAATTTGCTGCAATACATATTGTAGTTAATTGGACGTATATACATATATACCCCCATCTAGGCAGAGTGATGTTATACGCAAAATTGCTGGCAGTAGTTGGTTAAAAACAGCTAAGATCCGACTCAGTCGCGTAATATTAGATAAAGATATGATAGAGATGCCCAATTGTATATGATGATGTATAATTGATAGAGCGTCAGTATTGTAAATGCTGTGTTCACCTATGATTGTGGGTACACGAGCATTTTAATTTAATCGTTTTCTAATATATTCCCACAGTGTATACTACGTTGGTGAACCTTTAAAATAAATAAAGCAACAGAGAGGAATAGGTCGACGATTATTTATCAAGAGCATGTAATTGAAATTACACATTTTTCAATATTTTTGATGATACCGGCGATAATTTCTTATGGTTGTTACCTTAATTTAATCTTTCAACCATATTGATGGGAACTATCATTTCGACATGCACTACAAATGTAAATGAAACACTAGTAAAAACGTGTTTAAGCTGCATATTACATACATTACAGTAATATACGTATATATTTCAATTTGCCTTCAATACAGTGTTCATTTCGTCGATCGTTTAAATTTGTATCGCAAATAAATTTTGTATTGAAATTAGTGTTCAGAAATTGGCAACACTTACAACATCAAGCCATTGAACAATAAATATTGGATATCGGCTTATTGCGAATTAGCAAACAGAATGTACAAACCTAGAACTTGTTCAACTTGATACAACTTAGTGCCACTTTTGTTATCTAAGCAAAACAGAATAATTTCGGTTAAGTACGAACTATGATACCTGCGATAAATGAAGTATTGGCACATTACGTTACTATTGATATAATGAAATTTGAATTGATGTCACTCTCAGTATTTATATCAACAACTGTATTCATGTCTTCATCAGTATTTATGACAACATCACTGTTTATATCTCAATCATTATTTACATTAATATCAGTATTTATATCACAATCAGCATTCATGTCATCGTCAATAATTATATCAGCCTCTATATTTAAAACAGTGTCAGTATTTTTATCACTATGAGTATTTATATCACTATTACTATTTATAACAGCCTCAATATTTACATCGCAATCAACATCTATATTGTTATCAATATTTATCATCATAATCTTTAATGTTGTAAGCAAAAATAAAAAGAAAGAGACAACAAACAACAAACATTCTTATCCGTTGTAGAGAATAACAAGAAATATTTGGAAAGTATTTCCCTATACATTACTGTCCATAATATATTTTCTTAGTGGTAATGTTGGATCATTTTCATCATATAACATGTTACAACATGTCCATGTGGCATGTTGTACGTGAATTACGGGATAATTAAGTCACTGCTCCAACATAGATATCATTTTCGTTGTTCCGTCACTAACAGTGTTCCAGCAAAAGCGTAGCGTAACGCGATTGATAAACGCTTATACGAGTATATTGTAGTAATTAATACGAATAATATCATATTAGTGAAGTAAGCATTAATGAAGTAAGTATTAATGAAATAGTATTATCACATTAATGAAGTAAACATTAATAAAGTAAGTATTAATGGAATAATATTATCACATTAATGAAGTAAGCTTACTCTTATAATATGGAATTTGTATAAATAAAATCACGATGTACCGAAATCTGATGAAAGGCGATCTAAAAATGCGACTCACTCAACTCTGTATAAAATTTCTTTGACGTGAAAAGGAATATAATATGTAACCCAATATTAGATACAGACCCTTTCAAAACTTACGAGTTGTAGCCTACACCGATATGAACATCGAAGATACCGCCGCCTTATCCTGGATAAGTTTTGTTTGACCTTTGCTTAGCCCATTGAATTTATGAATAATTTTCATTCTGTTCCCTGTTTTTTATTGATCCAATAAAACTGTGGTTTAAATAATATCCGTTTTTAATTAATATAATGTCCGTTTCAACAATAAGTTTATTTTCATTTTGTGCATTTCTATTAATTACATAAAATTTTCTTCGCTGTTCTTAATTCAAAATACATGTATGTACGATAGTATCATGTTTTACTTATCTTGGTTTTATGATTAATTTGAATTTGATCATAACGTTTTCATTGTCATGATATAAGTTTTGGCCCCATGATTGTAGAGTATCATTGATTTGTTACTTTGCCTTTGGTCAGTATTTCATATATCCATTAATGATAGAAAAACACTAGCAACGTATGTAGAGAATAAGCTACAAACGCATGGTAACGAAGTGATTTTCCGGCTTAAAATAAAGTGAAAACCAAGTGGCGGGTACGAACAACGGCGTGGTTCCTTATCAGCGGCTTTATGAAATATTCTTTGAAATTTATTACCATAAAATAATGGTTTTTAGATAACCGAAAAAAAATCTAACGATACGAAGCCCCTTGGGGATTGGATCGATTGTACAGGGTTTTTTCAAATTAAAACCATATAGGTAGGTGGCGAGATTCTACACGAACCCACTGATGCCCTCTGGGATAATACTCATCGTGATCCCCTAAAAATATTCCCTTGTTCCATTCAGGGATTCTTTATAATCATTTTTTCACTTCTACGTACTCACCTCAAATTTGACAAACACTAGAGAAGCAAATCAACACATATGTCTTTCTAATGAAGAAAAAATAGGCTAGTCCTTAGAATTGTTGACGCTTGACGAAATAGGATAAGATCAACAAAGTTAGGACTGTTTGCTTAAAATACGAGTATTAAGCCCTTCGTTACGTCAGCCGAGTTTCCGAGTAATATCTATAAATAAGTTAGGATTAGTGATCCAATCAAATCAATGACAACTGGAAATAATTTAAGATTTTTTTCAAATCATGTTTCTCCTATATTACTAAGGCCGGATATTTGTTATAGGATAAAACTGTAGGGCATATTAATATGATAACACGCCATTACTTTTGTATTTCCCGGAAGAGGTAGAGAGACGAGTGTATTACTCCCACTTTTCATCTGTTATGTTACACGTTTCAGCTAATAGGGGATCAGCCTATTACCATTACCAGACACAAATCTACACTTAGGGAAATTACTGGGCATATCAAGTTAATATAAACTTTAACAAAATCAACTTGTTTGTCTGTCCCGTGGTTATTGATCTTTACCGGTGAGAGGAGGCTGGTGGGTTCGAATCCAACCCAAAAGAAATTATTGTGTGACTGTACAAGTGTTTTTTCTATACTCTAAGTATATAGTTATATAGATAAGTAAATATTTATATTGACATACCTATGTTTATTAGATACATGGCCACCACACCACGGGCTCTGTTTGGTTTGACGCCAGATGGCTACGTGTTACTTGTCCCAAAACTATTATCTTTATTACGTTACTTTAACGAAAAAAAAATGTAACCTTTTATTAGATTTATTTCTTTCTTGAATCATATAATTCGTTCTCAGCAATATATGGACTTGAAATCATGTAGATCGTCTAGTGAGACATTAAAAGCTTTTTTCTTACATATTTATGATACATTAATGTATTTACAGATATACAACAAATCTCAAAGATATTTTCATTTTAACATAAAATTTATGTGTAGACACATAAACCTAGATACATATTTTAGTAATATATTTTGAAATAAATGTATTTGAAAGACGTCGGTTAGAATAAAATGATTGGTTTCGTGCTTAGAAATAATTAATTGATTATTACAACTTACATTTGATAGAACGGAATCTGCTATCATAATAACATATCTTTGTTCGTTCATTAGTTAATGTTATTTTTAGTCAAAAGACATACCTACATGAAGCGAATATTACTTGGCTGCAAAGTGCAACTGTTGATCGGGAGGTCTTGGATTCGAACCCCGGGTCGGGTACTATTACATTTTTCTAACTTATATTTTCTAGTAGAAATTTCTAGCAGCGGCTCTGTGTCTGGATTTTTGCCCGGTGTATGACATTAGGCTCACCAGCTATTCTACTGAGGAATATAAACGTAACTAGCGAAACGTGGGAGTGCACTACAATCTTCCGCCCACCTTTCGGGGAGTACAAGCTCGAAGTTATGTTACGTTATTTTAGTTTAGTGAGACATTATTATCTGTTCAAAACCTCTCTAGCCATTAGTGCACTTATTGCTCATCATAAAAAAGTAATCGAAAAGAATAATCGTGTGGGGTCGTTTTACGATGATGAATTTGCGATAAGGGTACTTTTGGCTCGTCCAAACGTATTTTAGTAGTTTGCAGCTCGTTAACCTACTTGCGGGTGATGTAGTTGAGATCTTATTTGAAGACAAGCTCGTGTTTCCAACAAATGTTTTTTAAAGTTGTTTTGACGCAAATGTAACGTTTAGTTCCTACATACCTACCTGCTAAAAACCGAGGAGCTGAAAAGAGTTTACTTTACTTTACTTAACTACGCTACGGAAGCTACGGATCAATATATAATCATTGATAAATAACTATTTCCGAGTTCTTTTTTTTATTTGGTTTGATTCGGTTTGACTTGCGTCATATCATACATTTGTACATATTACGATTAACTTGTTTTTACTTTTGCACTTGTGTTTTATGAGGCTTGTGATTTTTGTTATTTTAATTCCTGTTAAACGTTTTACTGCATTGTACAAATCATCCATTTTCGAATTGTAGAGTTGAACATCTTGTATGCTTTCTATTGATCGTATTATTTGCGACAATCAAGTCAATAATGTATTCATCAGCTATGACGTATATTACATGTAGCTTCTGTAAACAATTCTTTCTCAATAATTATTATATATATATATATATATAATTTACGAAACAGATATATTGTTTTGTCCATTCTTGACATCGCAGACATTTCATTTATTCCTTTCTAATATCTTACGTCCCGTAGTTTTATCCCTGCCTCGTTTGCAATCCCGCTGTCACTTGTCCACTTCCAATATCTATCGTCTTCAACTTGTAAGCGTATACATGGTACGAGATTGTATGATATGAAAATACGAGTAGACTTGTTTTGTAAGCAGAATATGAAACGGTCATTTCAATTTTAATGTAAACAGTAATCGGCAATGTTACTATAGATTTCTGATAGTCGAATGCAATAATCCTGATAAATTAAGTATGTATATTATAGTTATGTATTAACTTATCATATTACTATCTATTAAATATCACTTGCTAGAACGATGGAGGAAAACAACGCTAAGACCTGCACGCCTTTGCCATGAGCTACCATATGTCTGCCAAACTTCATTTGACCAGCAAAACGGGCTATGATAAGCCTTCACGATCTGAGCGGAGACCCGTGTCCGACAGTGGAATGATATATGCGACGATGATAGTGATGCAAAACATTATAACTGCTTCAAATATATTGCTTCATATATATTGCTTCACATATATTGCGCGTAATTTACCACATAATAGTGTTAAAACAAACATAGTTGCAGTTTTTTTCAATTATTAACATCATTTATTTCATTATTGTTCAAGTCAATAAAGGCAACACCTCAAGAATATGTAATAGGTACATACTTAAGTTACAGAATCCTTTCAGGCGCTAAAAATGGCCGAAGCCGAGTCACATTATTATCTCTGTCAAGAAAATTGCGTGAAGCAATATGTATTTTATTATAACTCCACATGATACGTGCTGGGTGGAGGCTGGGTGCGTTTATAGAGGAACCGATTTTATAATCAAACCTGTATTAGTATTTTTTTTATTTTACTATGCCGCCACGTTTAGACCCAATGTTTTATTAACTATTATATATATTATACTATTCATCACTTCGGCTTCCGTATAGGGTAGGCAGAGATTACCGACTGCAAAATATCTTTATCCTTACAGACCTAATTCGCTTTTTCCATGTTCATCACTGTCTTCTTTTATATGCACATTTTATTTGCCATCGGCCAGTATCTAACCTATTTGGCCAATTTATGTGAGTCTGGATGTTTCCATATCGATGGAAAATAAAGCAGTCGTGACAATAAATTTGTGACACTGAAAGGTCAAATATATTTCTACGTCATTAGTTAGACCATTGTGCGTCATGATTGCGTAATGTCATTTGCGTCATAAACCCGTCTGCGTCTAATCTAAATGTAATCAGTCGCTTATCACAAATACATAATAATTTATATTTATAAAAAAGAATTCTTTTATCTCCACACTTTGTCCATTTGACGGTTGGACCACTAATCTCCTCTCACAACGAGAGAGTTAAAACCATAGTCTGCCATGCTAGCCAAGTTCGGATTAGTAACCTTCATATACTTTACAGAAACTTTTTTAATTAAACACTTCATATGCTTGTAACCTTGATGCTAACCTTCAAATGTCCTTCAAAATAGTTCGAAGCATTTTAAATTTTCATTTTCTTAGATTATATATATGTACGAGTACATATTTAGGATTAAATTATTACATACTAAAGGAATATTTTGGAGGGCCAGGTAGTTTTTATTTTTTTATTATATGCGTATTTAAGTTCAGTTAATGAATTTTAAACGAAGAATTTCCATCGACAAGTAGTTTATGTGGAAAATATTGTTATACGTGAAAAACGCTGAGCATGAAGAACAGACAATTCGTTAATGTCGCTAACTTCCTCAATGTCTCTCGTGTTTCGAACGCTATGCGACATCGCAAGGGAGATGCGCGACGGAATATTTTCTCTCGCCCAACAAGACCTCTTAGATTTTATCACGTACAATGTTTTCGCACGATCGTAGGATCATTTTTCTGACTTAGTTCTTTACTTTGGAGAACTTTTGCCGACAGCATATGTAACAGTCAGAATTATACCGATAAATAAAAAGAACAATATCAGGCCTTTATTTTTTCGAAATGGTAGGCAGAGAAATGTAATACTGCCACCTTTCACCAGTTATGTTTTACGTGCCACTGTGCAGCAGACGGTGAGCCTGTTGCCATACATCGGGCACAAATCCAGACCCCGTGCTACTTCGAGTAATTTCATGTCAGAAAAATTCAATAACACTTTGCCCTAGCTAGGGATTCAACCTAAGACCTCTTGATAAATAGTCGCGTTTGCGGTCTCTACACCAACGAAGCACAGTTTTTCATCGTTCAATTATAAAAACATTCATATAGAACACTCTTCGTACCACCATCGCTGAACAGAAGCGTACGAGTACAACTTCACTAGAAACTTTCAAACGGTTCCATTGGAAACTGCGATCGACCTTCCGAGTGGTTTCGGTTTTAGTTCAGACGTGCAACTCCGTAACCTCGAGCGAAAACAGATTAAGCGTAAGCAATTACGTAACTCTAAATAGAGTTGTGTCTATACATTTAATGATAATTTGCATTACACAAGTGCCTGTTATACCGCAATCCGAAGGTGTGGAGAATTAAGTAACACCAACCCTCATTTCGATTTAAGCGCCATTATAGTTTTAATGGTGTCTTGAAGTGGAATATAAAACGGATTTATTCGAGCACTTCGCCTTCAAGCACCACCTTTCCTAACCGCACTTATCCATTTGTCAGATATATCACACACATCATTTTACCAGCTTAAATACACCCCTTTGAGATTGGTTTTACGGTAACAGCCGTCACTGGTTCAGACATGTTGACACATAGAGTGTTCTGTTAGTTCTTGACGGTACGCACCTGGGACCGCACCGAATATTGATCTGCAAACAGATGTCTATGCGATGCAGTTACCGCTTATCGTCAAGTGAAATGGAATACAAATAAACAAGGCAGAAAATGTATTGATTAGAATTTGAATATAGTGCAACAAATTAAACAATCAAGGCAATTTCATGATGAACAGTTATATTGTGCCAATATTAGACAGGACTTCTTTTAGAATATGAAGAATTCCCCTTTTTATTTTTTCTGGATTTGTGTTCGGTGTATGACAATAGGTTCACCACCTATTCCATGGGACATAAACGTAACTGGTGTACTACACTCTCCTCTGCCTATCCCTTCGGGGATTACAGGCATGTTGTTACCTTCACCTTCTTTTATATTTATCGTTTTACAGCTATTTCGTTACGTTTATCTTTTACCAAATATTTTTCTCTTGCCGTTAAATCTTTTGTGAGGCCTTTAAAGTTTTTCTGCTTATTCCCAAATACCGACTAGCAGAAAGTGCTCTTAACATGATATCTATCTTTTATACTAAATAATCGTGTAACAGTTTTTAAGAAAACTTAAAAGATTTGAGAACATAATCCTGCAATATAGCCTAGTGTAGGTAAATAGATGCCAATAATATTAGAGAAATAATCAAGCAAATAATAATAGAAAATAGATATTTTTTTTTATTTTGACTGATCCTACCATTTTTATAGAATACTTTCGTTTATATATGTCAAGTACATGTTCGGCCAATTTCCCTCAAGGATACATAGTACCTACTGAGAATGTCCTCCGGTTACAATCCGGACAGGCTCATCATTTCTGCTTTCATCAAAGTTGTACAAGCTCGTTTATTAAAGGTAGATAGATACTCTTGTTTAACCATTAAAATAATTAAACATTAAAACTTTACTATCTAAAACAAACATTTTAAAGTTGTCCTTATTTTCTGATACAATATCTAGATATGTGCCTTCATCGCAATGAGAGAAAAATATGAACTCAATAAATTGTGTACAGACATCTTCCTGAACTACATGCATCCCATTTTCCATTCCATCTGTATATCAACACTCACCGATATTCGTTATAGTACAACTGTAGATTTAATCATAATGATAAAGCCAACGTACATATCTTTTGTCAGTTTCATTAGTGTAGAAAGCATGAGAATGTTCAGTTGTCATTCTGTACTGAATATTGCGCTGAAATCTTTGTCCATACAGTAATCCGCTTTCCTTTCACTGGATCTGAAAGTCGGTTCCAAATCACACACTCTATTTGTGAGAAGTTAGAAAGGTATTAAATTAAATTTTGCTTATTTTCCAAAAAGCAGACATATGTAGGTAGACAATCCCCTGAAGGACGCGCCGTGAATCACTAAACTCAGCTCGCTAGACTCAAATTGAAAAAGATTTGGGTTTCGTAATATAGTTTATATTAAACAAACTATCACCGTAGAAATATGCGGACCATGGAACGTGTTACTGGGTCGTAATATTGGCGTGCTCTGTGCTTATCGTGATCAGATTTTAATTAGAAAATTTAATTAAGTTTGTCGATGGTAAAAGTTTAAAATCAGCGTGACACTGTGTATGCTTACAACAAAACTCGATTATTGTTAGAATAATAAAACAAGTTAAACAGAAAGTCTTACATGCGCGTTGAAAACGTGACCAGTACTTGTTGCGGCAGAGGCAAAAATGCTACCAATAAAAAATAGGAAGAACAATGTTATATAGACTGATTATATTACAGAAATTACGGATGCCGAACGAAGCTTTTCTTTACTCGTTGCACTCACGTGTTCCCTTTGTCATCAGACGTGTTTACGGGTAACACAGTCACTTAGCTGTGTATGATGTACAATGTACGTGTATACTTATGCTCTGTAGCATATACATTACTGGCTATGTATGCTCCAATCAGGTGCGTTACATAAATGACTAGCGACGTATACATACAAAGTTATAGTTTCAAATGATCAAATTAAGTGTATGTTATTTATTCCTTTAATTTTAAATAAATTAGTGACAAAAACCTTTGTAGTTTTAAAATTGCGTCATCATCATCGACAACTCTTTTATCGTTCCTACCTTGAACATCGGTCTCCTATAAGAATGAAATGGCTTAAGATTACCTATAGCCTGCTAAGCAGGCCAAATGCGAGTTGGCAAGTTTCTCACGCTATAAAATTATTGCGAGAAATCAAAGGTGTACTCGGAACTTTTGTCACAATGTTACATCACCGTTGCATACATCAAATGAAATACATTCTGGAAACTGAATGAAATCTTTTACGTAAAGTTCACCACGCAACAATCCAACGAAGTTCACTGTACATTCCTATGTATGTATACATTTTCATTAATATAACGAATGTGAAAGTATGTTTGTTGGTTTATCTTCATTCACGCAGCAATGAGGGTCGTGTCGACGTAATTTTCTGCATGAATACAATTTATGAACCGGCAAGTGTAGTGTGACTTTTTATACTGGAAAAAGAAATATGAAACCGCTACTCTGCAATTATTAAAACTAGGCATAATCACAAAGAAACGAAACACCGCATAGATGTACTTTGTCTCTGCACAAAGTGTTTTGTATGACAAAGTACCATTATAAGCTCTAATTAAAATGTTACCAATGCTTTGATATATGTACAGTATATGTTATCCAAGCCTATTGTTAGTTATATTAGCATGCTAATAACAACTTCGCCTGTATACTAATCTTAGTTCCACAGTTCTTGTTCAAAACATTCAGAAAAGATAAACAATTTGTTTCATTCCCATCATTTATTATTTGAATGAATGAATGAACGAACGAAAGAACGAATGACTGACTAAATGAATATAACTATAAAAATTCACATGACTTCTGTTTGTCTAGTTCGTAATTAAATAAAAATTAAAAACCACTTAAAAAGAAGCCCAATGAATTTCTGACACATGTACCTACATTTAAATCAGAGCGTTGGTCTTTATACGATGCATATTTATACAAAACTGATACCTAACATCTGTTTATCTGTATGTAAATGTTTGTTTGCTTAGCATTATCAATGTACATGAAATTAAGATTTGATTGCGATCGTTAATTTTTTTCTACTTCTTGTACTACCATCGTAATAGTGTGACATTATAGCGAAATGTATTTAACCAGCAATGACATATAACAAATTGTAATTAACTTACGAATTGCAACGCTGTTTCGTTCATTCAGAAGATTTCCAGTTCCTCAACATTTTCTCATTTTAATTATTCGACTACATCCTACGTAAACCTTAACAAAACTAGTACAATATATGTTAAAATATACAACATTAATTAAATATAAAATTTCCTAATAGCTCCAAAATCGATTTTTTCGTTCCGATTAATCGAGTTTCGCTTTTAATTCGACAGAGCGAGTTTATAAGCGAAATGCCAATTTACAGTGAGCTCGTTACAATTAACTAGTTCGGCAACTCCAACAGCGCCTCAGAACTAACTACGTCGAAATCATCCCGCGGGCTAAGAGCAGACAAGGAACGCCAAACTATTACTTGCTGTTAATATTAAAGTTCGTTATAATCAAACCCTTGTTTTCCGAAGCGACCTTTCGTTTATTAAGTACCGATAAATTGTACTTTTTTGTATCGTCTGATAGATGCACGTGTACATTGGCAATGTTTGAAGGTATGGTAGACTCGTTCTTGAATTATTATGTAAAGGACGTGTCCATATAATTACAGTAGGTATCATTTATAATGCCTTACTGTCAAGGAAACTATAGCTGACTATAAACCCGCAGAGCTTACTTTATTCACATGTTTCAAGGAGAAGAATCTATATATTTAATGACACCGAAAAGATTCTGAATCCTTGCGTTTAATATATTAATGTGATGTTTCTGTTTCAGTTACGTTTTTAAACCTGAAAAAAGTCAACCCGTCCACTTGTCTGTTCGTCTGTGCTCGCCCTTTTCGCATAAAAACGTAAATGTAACATCACGCCTGTAATCCGCGAACGGGTAGGCAGAGAAGTGTAGTACACTCCCACGTTTCACAAGTTACGTTTAAGTCC
>DWMF01001226.1:0-11940 GCA_018244815.1 Parelbella polyzona | reverse complement strand
TATTACGTAATAGATAATTTACACTTGTACAAAATGTTTTTAAGACTTATAGTATCTGCTATCCTAGTACTTTGTCAGCGTACGACCCTAACCCACTAATACGTTGAGATGTAAATAATCGACTAGGACAATTATTGATATTCATTTAGCGTAAGTAGGTATACGTAATAGTATTGTGCCCCATGATAAAAAAAAAATGTTGCAATCAAACAAGCGTGAATATGACATGTAAATTTCGATAACCATTGAAATATCGAGGATTCATAAATCATATAGTGTTATTTTTTTAGTTTATAAAGAATATAATTTGAAACCAGAAATATTATGCAAAATAAAAAGTAGTCTGTTTAACATTAGTTTAATATATTTTATGCGTATTATCCAAGAACGAATATTTCTCAAAATAATTCGGAAAAAACAACGATCGAATTACACAATTAGGATGAAGTGGACGATGACGTCAAAGCCGCAGGTTAGTCACCGGATAACGGTGCCATCTACGAGTAAGTACGTGGATTCATTAAGGAACTTTGGCTTCAACCTGTGGGTCAAAATGGACTCGGCGATCTCATGAAGTGAAATGTATGTTTGTATTAAATCGGCTAAGTATTTGGTTAACATTATTATTACATTCAATGTACATTATTATTAAGTAGTATACTCATGTCTATAGACACTTGACGTGACGTGTCTTGATTCACGTAGGTACTATGGTTTTTACGACTTCTGATTTTCCCAGCTACGCAATGTGTTCCAATATTACATAACATTTCCAATGTGATATTAGATAATCTATTCATATTATGTTTTGGTTAGTTATTACTGTATGGGGATTCTCAGAACAGATGTGCCGACAAAAGGTGATATGTTGTGGCAGAAGTCAATATAATTTTTTTATTATTGTGCAAAGGGCTTAGTAATAAGAAATGAAAAAAGCTTTGGTTAAATGTTAACAAAATTCTTTCGCAGACTAGAAAAATTCTGTTCTAATATGATGCGCAACACACTACTAATAGAGAAAATATTAATGTTACACCGCTTGTTTGTCTGGACGATATGTTTTTATGTTAAATCACTGCACTAATTTAGAATACTTTATTTGCTGACAGCTTTGATTTTAAAGATGAATATAGGCAATTTCTAAAAGTAATATTTTACGTAAATAAAGTAATATTTTAGTATTTTGACAAAAAATATTAACTATTTTTTGTCAAAAGTTTTTTCGGTCAATAAAAAGTTTCTTCGTGAACTATGCATGTGCAAAAAAATATGGGTAATTGTAAAATAACAATTCTGTTAAAGTTCAATTGTTCACTTTCGTCCAAATGATCTGGAAGGTTATTACTGAATTTTAACTATGAAAATAATAATTTAATCAATTTAACGTAATGTATCTACATACTTGTATATTTCTGGTTTGTAGGGAGAGGAATAAAGTAAATTATTGAATTGATTTATATTACAAAGTAATATTTTTGTTTTATTTTGTATTTGCTTATACGTAGCCAAAAAGAAATAAAGAACCCGGTAAAATATTCTATATTAAGTAGGTACTTACTGTTAAAAATTTCAATGAGAACATCTATTATTCACAATATCTCACTTGATATAAAGGTTTTTTTATTAAATTTCATGCTCTTTATCGTACAATTATTCTCGCGAGGGTGACAAAAATTTAATTGAAAACGCCACGGAGTAATTTAGATCCTAATTACCAAATTGTCGGCTTATCTAATCCATGATGCGGGACATGATTGTTATCTTCCTCATTGTGATATATTAATTTCATCTGATTTGATACGCGTCTACTTTCCCCTATTTTGAATTAAGTTTTAAAAATGAACAGTGCCATCTATGTACAACTGAGGGTACTAATCACAGGCGAATCACAAGCATTGCACTCATAGAATAAAACACTAGTAGTTCAACATATATCAACCAGAGGGCACTATTTAGGTAATATTTATTTTGACTAAAATGTATTTTCGTATTCTGTACAAAACGTTTAAAGACTGTCCCGTTGGTCGAGTGGTTGCAAGCGCGACTGCCGATTGGGAGGTCCTGGTTTCAAATCCCGGATCGGGTACTGCTGAATTTTTCTAATTTAGATTTACTAGTAGTGACTCGGGAGTCTGAATCTGTGCCCGGTGTATGGCAATAGGCTCACCGTCTATTCCATGGGACGTAAACCTAACTGGTGAAACGTGGGATGGTACTACACTCCTCTGCCTAGCTCTTCGGGGATTACAGGCGTGATGTTACGTATCTCAGTCACCGTAATATACTACAGCGGGTATAGTATTATGTACTGCATAAATTATAATATAAGCCAGTGCAAAATTTCTGAAGTGCCGGTACGCTCGCAAGTTGGTGGTCCGCCCGGAAAGTTTGCGGTTCGGGCATTATATCCTCATTTGCACCGTCACCGGTCAATTTGCGGGATTTATGTCCTTTTCTTCTCGTGTTACAGTTTTTACTGTATCCACGCAAGCTTTACTGGTTAATGACATATCTTTTTAGATATTTTAGTGCGATTAGTCTGATATTGTAAAAAAGACTAAGCGTTTGATAACTTACATTTGAATAAATATAATATTTATTTTTGTTTCTTTCGTTGTAGTGGTTGCAAGTGCGATTATGTTCGGTAGGTTCGGTTAGGTAAGCGCGTCTTGGGTTTGATCCCTGAGTCGAGCAGTGTTATTGGGGTTTACTCAGTTTAAAATCCCAGTATTAGTTTGAAGTCTGGATTGATACTCGTAAAAAAGTACTAAGCCCACCTCCTATTCCACGGGACTTACAACATAATATACTTATAATAAAATAGACTTTCGTTACTTACACTAATAAAATACAATAATATATTAGTTAGCCTTCGTCCACATACACAAATGCTTAATTTAACATTAACATTATCCGTGAGTCCGCTCATTAACAGCTCCAATAGATTCGATAGTAGCTCGAGTAAACTATATTTGCTGTTCGACTTGTATGCACTGGCGGCTAATATTAATAAGTAATACGTAACTTAGAACTACTAAAGTCGAAGCGTAAATCTATCAACGCCCCGGGGCGCAGTTCCAGTACAAATAGGACTTCGACATGGCTGACTTAGTCTTGTTAATAATATATACTTGACATAACCTCAAGTTATAATTTTGTTGTCACGTTATCTGGCACGGGAAGGAATTTAATTTGATATAATAAATGCTATGAAATCAAGGGTGAACAGGCTTTTTCTAGGTGTTCCTATATTGCCTTAAATATGCTGTCTTAAGAACGATTTTAAGAAAGTCTGTGTTCTCAAATTCTACAGGAAGACATACTTATTTAATTAGTTTAATTTTGTTAAAATTTAATATAACTTTGAACACTCATATAGAGTCTTATGGCCATTGCCTTTAATTGAAACGCCGTTTAATTTTTATATTTATGTTCATTACTGTCGAATATGTGAAGTATAAGTTTCGGTAATGTCATCATCTCCAATCAGCCTTTGGATGTCTAGATATAGGCCTCTCTTAATCGGCGCCACTCTTACCGGTCTTGGGCCTTCCGAATTCAGCAGCTTTTCGCCGTCCTTTTCAGGTCGTCAGACCAATGCTGACGACCTTCAAATAAATAAGTAATATTGTAATATTAAAGTGGGAATACAAAGTGATGTGAATATAACCAGCACAACAAGTGACATGATAAAAGACAATACATTATTTGTAACAAGTCGTAACCGAGAACTACTGGAGCGGAAGCGGCCGAAGTCATCAGGCGACGCTCGGGGGCGCAGTCTGAGCATAAATCGCATTTTGCCACGACTTCAGCGCCGTAAATAATAGTTTGAGAACAATTAATCAAAGTGTAGTGTATTCAAGATATTTTCCGGTGAGCTTCTGCGGTTATCTAGATTGGAGCGAACGAGCTGTTTGTGGGCGCGCCTTTGTTTTTTTAACATGATATTTATTGTCTATGGTAATTGCTGTGAAATCTTGGCTTTTACGAAATTTTCACAATGATATGTAGCTTTTGCTATTTAAATTCGGTCCGGTTTAGTTGCAATTGTTTGATATAGTTTACTTAGAATTAATATTCAATTAAATGCAAGTTAACGAGAAGGCTGACAAACTAAAGCCGGAAAAGCATTGGGAATTCTAGTGTTGCGTATGTTCATAAGCGACGGTGACCACTTATCAGGTTGCTCGTATGTCTGTTTGCTGTTGCTGTTGTGCTTGGTTCAATTTATAAAAAAATAATATAAGTGTATAGATTTTTTTACAATCGATTAAAAATGTTGTGCGTGTGAATGAAATAGGGCATTTACCAATATATTTTAGCCTTCCTACGTAATTCTAGTTACAGTTTGGCTACGGCAAGTGTAAATGAGCTTTTCTAAAAAAAATATTTATGTCAGTGACGTCTCAGACACTGTATTGCAGTCCGCATTCTGATACGCTACCAGATGAAGTTGGCTTCAGTTAATATTGGTGTAATAACTCAAATAGCAATATAGATGACGGTTGTTAGATACTCGATTCCGTTAGCTGAGTTATTTAAGGCGTTCGGCCAATCGGGAGAATGCTGCGTTGTCTGGAATTCAGTTTCATAGACGCTCCAGCTGCCCCGATGAGCGAGCGATTGGAAGTGCCTTCGCGAAACTTCGACCGATATTCCTTTATTAAAATGTTATTGGTTGAATTGTGCTATGTTGACTAGTCAAGGTTCGTTTGTAGAATTTCGTTTATGTAGAAATTGCCGGTAGTATCACTTGACATTCTCTGTAACAGGACGGACTCCGGGTATCAAGTCGGTGTGTTATGTGCTAAGAAATATTTTTATTAGCATTATGTACACGTGCACGTTATACAAGCCCTAAAATATACAAAACCAGCAAATAGAACAATTGCACGCCGCGCACATGACGAAATGGATCCTATTCAGCATTATGCTGGAAATCCAGGAGCAACTAGCGCTGCTCTCCCACAGAGTCCATTTGGAGATGTCGCGGGTCGTCAGTCAATATAACATAAACAATAACTACGCCTCGGCCTACCCCTTTGTTGAAAATACTAACGCCATATTATGTTATATTTTGCGGGCAGTTGTTAAAATTGTTAACAATTACTAGTAGTCGCGCGCGATCGCTTCAGCACGGAATTGCTTTTGATTAAAATTTTTATATTTAAGTTACAAGTTACATAAGTTCATAGATTACATTTCTAGTTGCATAAGTGTGATTTTCAATGGTTATTAACTTACGTTTCATCCCCTATTTTATCTTATTGCGGGTAAATTTTTGTAAATTCTGTTTTGTGCATTCAAGTGTAAAAAAGGGAGCCAACTGTCCCTTTCATATCTAATAGTGAGCGTGTGATGTGATATATATAATATGTGATCAAGCACTAAATATGTGAAGCGACGGTGTTGAATGTTAATAAGATTATTTATGTCAAAAAAATGCTTTATTTACTTATGTGCTGGACGCGTATAGAAAATTGTTGAACTTTAAACAATGTCGAAATTATACAAATAGAACTTTTAAAGATACGTTAGAGTGAAATAACCAAAAAAAAGAACAGTCTCAAATGGCCGTCGTAAACAGATACCTATCTGCAAAAATTTCGATCAGGACTGTTGGCTATTTCAGTTAATATAAGCATTTCACTGTCCATAAAACTTTTCGATTATTCTAAAACTTTTTTTCCATCATCGCGCCTACTGGATGACATTTTAGTGTGTAATAAGTAGCACTGTACACCCGATCCTGTTTAGGTAAATTTCTTTTTGTGTACATACATTTGAATGCCTACGCTCGGGAAAGTCATAGAAAATTGGCAAATATTCGCGAAATCGCATTGGCTGGAAGCGTAACGCTCTCATATATATCGCGCGATGGAACACGAAGTATCTGTGCGCTCGCGTGCTGCACGCCAGTTCGCGTGTCGCCGCGGTGTTCCATCTACACGCACACGTGACACCGTGTCGCTAGATCGAAAAATGATCTCCTGGTGGTGAGCCTAACTACTTTTGTTCTTTAATAAAGTTCGCGGAACATCCCTTTGTTGGTGTCTTAGCTACCGTGATCGTTTTATTAAGGCATGTTTGTTTCTTTTAAGAAGTGCGGAATGAAAGAACTTGTTTATTCGGTGACTTATGTTAGTATTTGGTATAACAGTTTACAGTATGAGACAGAAAGTATAGGAATTTTATAAAATTTAATATATATTAGTAAATTTGAGATCAGCGAACGGTTATCATTCGGTTTATACTAGTATATGTTGCTGGTCTTTAGAGGCACTTACCTACATGCTTCGAGCAGTTCAGGCTAGCGGTTTCATATAACATGATTACAATTTATTACTAATTTTATTATTAGACTACTTCGTTGGTCTAGTTTAAAGGATGCAAGTGCGGCTAGCAAGCGCATTAGATGGGGGTCTCGATTTGTGCCCGGTGTATCGCAATAGGCTCACTTCTATTTAATGGGACGTATAACATAACTGGTGAACAGTGGAAGCCATGTTGTTTGAAAATAGAATAATAAATGACTTTACAAAGGGAAACCTAATTCGTGTATATCGCTGCTCTAATTGACGTGGCAACTAGTTTTTTCTTGTAACTTGCTCGCTTGAAGGAACTTAATACTTCACGTGACGGAACAACAAACATTTAAAACATCGCTCGCTTACAATACTATTCGCGTGTCATTGCGTTCGCGTGTGTGTAACGGTGCGCGTGTATGTGTGTCTGTTGTATTCCTGTCATACTGATATGTGACACAATATTGCCACATTATTAGTCGCTATTGTGTCCCTTAGTGGATATTATTACTTTTCCCTTTACAAGGGTGTTGTGTTATAGATACGATGAAAAGTATGAAAAACATTGCACTTGAATGAATAATAATTTTATGAATATTGTTTAAGCGAAATTCTTATATGAAACTGCGTTTGATTTAACAATCATATCTAACCGACACGGAACAGAGCAGATATTCATGAAACGACCAATATTAAAATGTTTTTCTTTTCTGGCTCTCTATCCGTAACATTTCTCAATCGCAAACTTCCTAACTCTTATTAATGTATGCATCACGAAGTTGTGTTATAAGGTTCAAGATATTTGTGCAGCGTTCAAGCCAACTTAGCCCATATAAATGTAAATCGGGACGGCTTCCCGGTATCTCCTTTTTATGGAATGTTTTTCAATCTACCGTTCACTTTTATACTAGTACCCATCTACGCGAAAGTTTGCCTTTAAAATACCAACGCTCATGTTTATTGTAACATTAAAGGAACATTTCTACCGCGGCCGCGGAGCTGCGATGGGATTGTGGTTGTAAAAGTATTCGAATTTGTACGAGAACTTACTAGAAAGAGTAACCGTTAGTCCTGTTTCGAAGAATTTTATATTGTTTACTTTAGCTATCTGTTTTAGGAAAAATAGATTTTAGTCAATAATTGTTGCATAGTTTAATAATATTATACTTCAAACATTGTAACGAAACTAGCAACAGATAGGAAAAAAGAAAAAAAATGCCAGACCTTATAGTGCAGTACACTTTGTCGATCACTCGTAAGCTTTAAAAAATGTTCACCCTTGTAAATGTTATTCACTTTTTGGAACAGACGTTACTGTAGTTTTCAGTCAAGTCTTCAGTGTTACAGTTTCTTTGGTGTTAAGAGCTTAGCGGCTAAGCCGTCGTCAGCTTCCAGTAACTGTAGTAAATCCGCCCTTTCATGAAGATATTGCGTTTTTAAGCCGTCGCAATAAGAGATTTTCCTTGGAACGACATCTGGAAACTGAAAATAGTTTTTCGAGATAGAAAAACATGATACAGGGTGTAAGAAATAGGGCAAAAATGTTTTAATTTAAAGTTTTGCAAATAAATACATACGTATGCACGTCGCGAAGGATAAGTTCATATCGGCTTTGCCTTTTTTACTACAAATTAGGATATCAGAAGAGATTTTCCCTTTCCATCTGCAGCTTTTGGGACATTTGCAGAACACTCTCCCGCTCTTCGACCTTTTAATCTTAATCCTAATTAACCAAACCTAGCTCGGTTGAAAGGGCTTCAAGGTAGAATGCAATGACCGAAATTAAGAATCATCGTCATTATCATCACCATTATTAAGGAGTATCGTTATTGTTAAGAATCGTTTAATTAATATATGTAATTGAATATAGGTCTTCCTGAATGAACACTGAATGATTGAATCCTTCACATGTATGAGACGAATCCTTTCACTGCTCTAATACACCCGGCGAATTAAAAATACTGGCTAATATTTTTATACCTGTTTTCGATGGAGTACCAAATATGGTATAATAGTCACATAATATGTAAGTATCCTGTGTGAGTAGAAGTCACTAATGTGTAGAGTCATAGTCTATGTTGATACACGCTCATCTTTTGTCTCACTCGGGATAAACTTCGGCTACATGAGTGTGAAGTATGTGCAAGACATGGAGTCATATTCATTCTGGATGTGAGCGCAATAGAGCTTTTATTAAAGTATTTTCATATCCTAAAAATAACAAGTACTGACTACTAATAATTTTATTGCAGTTTTGACAGGTATTTATAGGGCAACTTTTGCTTTTCCTGAAGCTATTTTTTACAGGAGTAGCAAAGAACAAGATTTCGTTTTTAGCATATCTCACATAGCTGTATGCTTTCACATAATTAAAAATATCAAGATTTTAGTAATGCTCTAAATTTTCTTTATCATCATTATCATCATCATCATGTGTATATCTACTTCCACTGCTGTAGATAAGCCTCCCCTTCGGTCTTTTTCTCATAATCCCCACGCTGGACATGCGGGTTGGAGATTGCAGCACACAGCTTTTTGCGGTTACCCGTCGGTGGTAAGAGCAGGCCGCGCTATTTTGTGATCTGCCAGCGTCAGTTTTAGTTGCCCCCTAAGACATCCTGTTATTCTGTTGTTCGGGGATGTATTCATTCTCCTCCCCGACATGGATTATTCTCTTATATACCTACAATGTAAGTTCTCTTCCAGTTTTATGCAAAGACGTCTATGGATCCCTCAACCCCTCGTACGGGGATGAGTTCTAAAACTTAGCCGACTGTTTGTAATTTTAAAGTAGAGAGCACGTACCGGCTTTTATGAGTTTTGTTGGTACATCGGCGAACGAATGATAATTATGTACCGCTTAGGAAGCCGTCCGTCAAAACTTGGCTGGAGTACTCTCAAGTTCTTTCGCGAAGTTGAAGATGTATTTGCGATAAGTATTATTTGTGAAATTGTAAAGGAGTTGTGTGAGATTTTTTTCCAATTTATAATACTGTAAGGAAGTTAGAAAATCGTTGGTTGACTTGTAAACTTAATAGTTACATGGTTACGTTATACTTGTATATTTCATATATGTGTTACATATACCTGTGTAACCAACACTGAGTACAAAATTTTGTCGTTTATAATAAATCTCAAAGTTATCCTTAGGTTCCCATTCCCCATCCGCACTAAGAACTTAACAGATAACAATGTGAATTATAAAATCACCGTATAAATCCACTGTACATTATGCCTCTCCCTGCCGTGGCGAGCCGGATGTCCGGTCTGCGTCCCCACCCCGCTTCCGGAACTCTGACGTCACAATTAATCTTGCGCCCATCTTCCGTTCGAAGTGTTTTTCAGAGACCACTCGTACTGCCATACAATTGTTTGAGCGTTAAACGTTGGATGCTCGTAGCTGGGTTAGTGAATCATGTGTATTAGATAGCTTATACTTTTATACTAGCAACAAAGCAATGTACGGTTTTTTTTATATTATATTTAATTTTTTTTTTTTTATATTTAAGTGGCCGATACTGCTCTTGATTCTTCGCACTTAAAATTTACTTATTGAGATAGCTAAAATTTGAGGAAAGCAGCCATACATCCACACTAAGCCCACGTGGTCTTAAACCTGTTCATATTGAATGGAAGCTGGTGTTTCATAGTAAACCTCAAAACAGTACGATGCAGAAGAGAATTAAATATCTCAGGTCTGTAAGGATTCAGGTATTTGGCATTCGGTGTTCTTTGACTACCCCGAAAGGGATCTGGTGTGGCGAAGAAATGATCATAATTAAAATACTTAAAACTCATAATGAGACAACACAATAGATAATTATCATAGTCTGCCAGTTTCATCAGTTAAGACTGACCAAGTTTCTTGTTAACACGACGAAACAAAGAACATAATGAGAAATGGTAGTGAATATGAATTAATTACCCAATTTTGGTTGAGACAGTGATATAGCTGTTCGCAACAAAAAGCAAACAATGGGAGCCGTCGATAGAATAGAAATAATGAGTCTTTACTCAAACTTGTTTCCCATATCGATACAATAATATTGTTATTATACTCCTAATATTTTCTCATTGACTCACGATAAACTTTTGTAATGATGAGTTCTTCGCTTCATCTTTTTCTTAATTGTACCTAATAAGAACTTTTTTTTTTGTTGAACAAACGAATACTTAATGTTTTTTTTTTGTTGAACAAACGAATACTTAAAGTTTTTTGTTAACGGTTGGTCGACCATCACACCATTTCGTTTTAAGTGATCATTATATTTTTTAAAAGTTTTCGAATAACAGTCGATTTGATAACACTCATAAATAGCTGGCATATTTACATTTCAATAGCCCGTAACACTCATATGTATGTACATACATATTATTATGTATATGAATTGCCTTATAGATTTGAACTCGAATCTTGAATGAAAAAATCTGTACTGTTTTCGTAAATTTGAAATTGAAATATAGAATATTTACAACTTGTTGTGATTTACAACGCGTGGTGTGAAATTGATTGCAACCATTGTGTATTTGGAATTTTCAATATATAGTTATGACAAAACGAGTTTGTGGTGTTGATATCTAATAACACTACATATTATTGTGGTACTATATATGTACATGTCAGTAAAAAAGGTACATTGTCCTAAAAGGTAAACTCTTGCAGGGATTTCAATCTTCTCTGGGTTTCGCTACTGCGTCCGCGCCCTTGCCTTCCCTTGGTACCGATATACCCGTATATCCCCAGTGGCTGGAGACTGATCACTTTCCCTTATCTTCCCGAATTCCCATCATTAATTTTTTGTCCCGTTCCCCCCTCGCAAATATTTCCGCTCGAGAATTGATTGTAGCCAATCACAAAGGATGTCAACCATTTATTTTCTGTTAGGAGGAAATTATAATAATTTGTATTACACGGTGTTTACATTGATAATAATAAGGATAATAATAAGGATAATAATAAGGATAATAACAAGACTTTTATGTTCTTAACCACTTACACATACAATGCGACATTAAATATGGACATATTTTAAAATATATAGCTTAGCTGTATAATATAAAAATTTGATATTTTAAAATTGTATTTTGTGTGTTGACATACTGTGAAAAAGATTTTGAAACTTACATATTGTATCTTATGTCAACAATCCTCATTAATGACTATAATGATGTGACAAAATTACCAAAAAGACCCCCGATGTTTATATTAAATATTAAAATTATACTAAATTGAAAAGTGGCCGGCAATTTTAAATTTAGAACGGCGTGAGGTATAAATGAGATTTCAGAAACACAGCACGTTCATAAAAGCGCAGAGAGATTAAAGGCTTTGCAGCGTCGTAAATTCCTTGAAACACAGTAGGTATCGGACTGCTTTATGTTATATCCCGTATATCAGCCAACGAGGTAATCAAGTGCTATATCTTTTGTAGTGGCTGGAGAAAATCACGAGGTCATTTCACCTGGCAATATTTTAGTGAAACATACGTTTTGTCATCTTTGAAATATTTTTTCATTGTACCTCTCACCACCTATTCCAAAGTGGGACGCAAACGTAATTGGTAAAACGTGGGAGTGTACTAGACACTCCCTTGCCTTCGAGTACTGCAGGCGTGATATATCGTTTTTTAAT
>DWMF01001225.1:0-11941 GCA_018244815.1 Parelbella polyzona | reverse complement strand
GCGCCAATCCATATTTTTAGGAACTAATGTAAAGTTTAAGATTTATTATCTTTTACTCTAACAATGAAAGGAAACATCTGAAGAAAATCTGCACGTCTTAGAGTATTCCATAATGTTCTGTAAGGCGTGTGATGTCCACCAGCTCCCAGCTGGCTACTGTTAGTAGTAGACTGTATCTCTAAGTCTTCTCATTGTGATAGGACTCTTAACTCCATTATTGGAAGAATAAAGCAATTAATGATAACGATGACGATAAAAGTTCATTTCCATTCGAAATACTGTAATATAGAAAAAAATATTGTCGCGTAGACACAATGAAATACTCCGTTTGTTTTCAAAAGGGCACCTATGAATAGCCCTAAAGTCGTCAGCCCTATATTTACGTATCAAGAATACATATAATCGTTTTATCTTTGCCATGTCATGTAACATTTCAAGTCAAAAGTCAAGTCAAAATATATCGTATGAGTTAATGGAAGTGTCAAGTGACTTCATGAATAAGTAAAAAGTGAACTTTATACCACCAGCTTAAAGTTCATAATTAAACGATAAGAAGAACTATTTTTTTTTTCAGAAACCTATTAATTGCTATCGTGCTAGTGTTGATCTGACAGTCACAAAAATAGGCCAAAGGATTAAATAAAAAAACGGCATACAGTAAGCTAAATTAAAGTTACTTTTCCTTTTATTTTCGTAGTGAGATACAAACATACATTCAAATGTACCCATAAGACTTATGCTATTTTGAGATTCTGAATTTAGCAGACTATTTAAAACATTATCTAAGTTTCTAATACTTAGATATGATTAAATATAACAGAGCTAAAAAAAGAACCTAGGTTAATTAACGAGTGGATTACGTTAAAAATACTGGCTAAACATACAATTTTAGAAACCATATGTGATGAAGCAAGCCGCCTGTAATCAGTATATAGGTACTACAATACTAACCAAACTTAAATAAGTTAAGCATTCGTATATTTGTAAATAGTCAATGTGTTGCGTCTCGTAAGATCTAAACTGGAACTTTTAGTTATTTATTTAATTCTTTTTTTTGTCGACGGTAGAAAATCTATTGAGCTTTTCATTTGAGCCAGACCCATAATATGAAGTGTTCATAATCCAAAGTCGTTTCGACCACATCGACTTTATATTAAAAAAGCTTGGTGTATTATTGCTGTTTAGCAGAAGTTTTAATGCTGCGGTTTTACTTTTTTTAAGAGTAAAATCGCTTAACCGCATCAACGAAATAGAATAGAATTCTCGAAGAATTTGAAAGCGTTATCGCAGTGGAAAAATTTAAGCAGAAGTGTATAGGCCGTGTGGCCTAATAGATAAGGCGTCGGACTTCGGATCCGAAGATTGCAGGTTCGAGTCCTGTCACGGTCGGAAGATTCATCTATTTTTTGTTTATATTAAATCCATACTCGTAACAGTTAGTAGCTAAAATTTGTTACATTTTATCTTGTTTAATTACAACCGCTTAAGATTTATTTTGGTTAAAAAAAATTTTTGACACAGATAATTCATAATTGTTAAATATTAAAACTCTTTTCTTACTAAAACGAAAATAGCCGTACAGATTATAAGATATTTTGACAATATTACAGAGTATTATTATGAAGGAAATAATAAAAACTAATTTCACTAACAACAAGTAGATACCTACCTATTAATGTTACCTTGTAATATAGACTTATAGCCGGTTTAAAATGAAATATAAATACATATTGTAAAAAAACTGAACACCGTATTGCGTTCGATGAGTCGCTCATATTTGTGTCACAGAAGATCAACTCTGCAGTCAGCTCACAACACAATGCTGAAACACTTGGACACTGCATAACATTATGACACATACCAACATGAATACGAAGTGTCGTTAAAAAACTTATTAACGTACCTCTACACTGTGATCTACAAGTCTGATTCAGATAGGTATATACATAAATACTAATTATGTTTGTGTCTGTTACAAGTGTAGTGAAAAAAAATGTTTTTTATTTATCTGCTATTTTTTATATTATCTTACCTTCACTTCTAATGTGACAAAGTCCAAATTAAATATCTAGTGCGTATGCACTCTAACACATATACATACATAATATGTATGTAACAATAGGGATCCTGAAGAATAAAATTTATAATAATACACTTCGAAATATATGAATAAAATTTCAATGACGAAAATTATTATAGCAATTTAAATTAAACATTTTGATATTATACACAAGCGTTGATACATTTTCTAAGGATTGACTTGAACCCCTTAGAAAAAAACTAGATGAAAAAAATAAAATATTTAAAAAGTTGGCTTAAATTTCAAATATTAACTTATATTTTTCCAGAGAATGTTGGTGATGTAAATGAAGAAAAATTGTTACAAAAAAATCATCGACCGTGACAGGACTCGAACCTGCAATCTTCGGATCCGAAGTCCGACGCCTTATCCATTAGGCCACACGGCCGGTTATGTGGGCGTATGAAAGTTTTGTTTCTGTAGCGCCTTTTTCTGTTACGTAACACACTTTTCTTGATAACAACTCATTAATTTTGTATCTTTTGTTCATTATTGCATACACCCACTCATTTATTATTTTGATATAGTATAATTCACCTGTTTTGCCAATTCTTATCAAATAATTGAATGAACTGCATCACAACCGTTCGCGAAAATATAGCAAAATGAAGCACGAATATTTCCATATTTGATTAATTTTTAATGGCTGACTGATTATTTATAAATAAGCTGATTTATAAATTATAGAACTCATTAATAATTCATTTATTTGGCTGAAACCGACTAATTATATAAAATGCTGGACTTGATATTTGGTTGCATTTTAGATTCGCGTTGTGACCAACACTATTTAAAGCCCATTTGGGATTATTCTTTTCAAAATTATGTGGACTCAAAGTTAGTATTTAAAAACAATATTGTATAGACTCCGAGCAACAACTAGACTAACAGACTAACAGGATAGAAAATTTAATAGTATAATATACAACTTAAAAGACTGTTTATAAACCGGACTCTCTAGATTCTGTATTTTAATGCAGATCTAATCCAGGTACATACGGACCTAGGACGTGCTAACTCACACCTTTATTTGCTTAAAAGTTTCGTGAAGTATCTTTACGGGTGTCTGAATGGCGTCATATAAAAACCGTTCAGTGAGCAGAGTGCTAATGGAATTGTGATTTAGCGCAGACATGACGACTTTTCCAACTCCGAAGCTGTAAGTTTGAGGTAATGGATCCTTTTCTTCCAAACCAAACTCTGCTGTATATTGTCGAGATTTGTACATCATAGACGAAAATTAGCGAGGTTAAATTCTAACATAATCGTTACCTTGTTAACTACATTGGAATATCCTCTCGTGTCGTGGATATGTCGTGTCGTATGGTTGCGGTACGATATACGATACATAGAACATAATTTAATTACTTAATCAGTTCATATGGTTCTTCACCAGTTGAATTCAACATAATATCCTACAAAGGTTAATTCCCTCAAAAACGATTATCATTTTCAAATTATGCAGTTAAATATCCTAACTCTAACATGACAGTGTATGGAAGTCATGTACCTACTCGTATGGATGTCATAGGTATACTCGTATAATATGTACATGGATATCATGTATATGCTTTTCGAACCAAACAGAAATCGTTTGGATATATGTACACCTAATAATTCATTACTCACACTAACTAAATATTTATTTACCAACAACTTACGGTAACAGTATAAGAGATAGTCTTATTTTTTCGTCCGCCGAGTTCAAGTCGACCGTACTTAAATACATTGTGCCGACTTTTGGCTTCTCCCCAGTTCGGAATCGGCTTAAAAAGCGAAGAACAATAGTGCGTGGGTCGATTGCTTGTGCAAAATGATTCTGTGACCTTTCAAAACTTAAACATAGGGTAAACTTTGATTATTGTACACTCTTGTATTTTCTATAGGATTTATAGAACAATTTAATTGGATGCTAACAAAATAGATAACGTAATCAAACTGAAAAATTGGCTGTCTGTATTTCCGGTGGTTCCGGTTTTGAGAGCTGCGCTCACTGTTGTGTGCTGTGTATGGCCTAGTTTCGAAAACGTTTCGTGAAACTGAAAATTGTTGTAGGTATTTCTGCCGTTTACGTTCGCTTTCATACTTTGACTTTGACCGAACCCGTGAAAGATGGATCGTGTTGTTTTAAAATGCAAAATTGTTTGTCAAATAATCGCCAGGTATTTTTCGTTGTATTTGTGTTATTGTGTAACGCACAGTAACAATACTTATGAAGTAACGTCAACAAAGCTTATAAAGTAGGGATGAGTATCAAAATTATTAAATTGGTAAAATTGGTAATTGATAAAATTCGTAATTGGTAAAATTGGTAATTGGTTTAATTGGTAATTGATAAAATTAATAGACAAATTTTATAATAAAGTCGCCAGTTATCGCCAAATATTTTAAAGTTACGATCGATAAAGAAGGAGAGGAAATATTTCGGCGGATTTTCTGTACATTACTTACACACCCAGAATAATCACTGTCAGTAAAATATCGTTGATATAGCGATCATATCAAACACTTATTAGAGAACCGGATACAAAACACACAGTAATTGTCTTTTCGTAGGATTATTGTGACCAGCCTGTCAATAATAAATGTGTTATATCGAGTCTCTCAATAATAAATGACGCAATCAAACGGCAAATTGATCTCTCTGGTCATATGTGGGGACGTACAAAAAAAAATAAAAAAGATTTCGTTTATTTGGTTTCCATATTTTTATACGTAACTTTCTAATACTTCCCACTATTGAATCTAGTTCTTTTATCGTATCGTTTTTCTTTTATTTTTTCTATGCATTTTTATTTTTTTTACCGTTGACAAGAACGTTCAAAAAATAAAATTTGCGTACTCTCCTTTTTCGTTTTATGTTGCAAATGGTTCCAACTTAAATTACGAGGATTATTTTGTAAATTTGAACTCTTTTGAACACGCTGGTTGATAATATGAAGACCGTAAATTATAATCAAAATAGTTTAATTAAGGCACCTCAGGTTTTTTAACTCTTTTTTATCAACAACCTATTACATATGTACATACATTGACATCCATATAAACATTAAAAATCTTTTTTGACACTAAAGTTTTGTTTTATCATAGGTCAATTCATTCTGCTGATATTTTAGTACATAGTATAATATGTAGGTATGATATTTGTTTGCAAATGGTTTGAGCTAAGACCATTAAAGTGCATAGTTCTAAGTTTCACAATGACACAGTAACAAAGCGGACCTAGACGGAATTATATGTGTTTTATTGCATAACACCCATCCTCCCCTTTAAATCACAATCGATATAACAAAAATAATCATATACGAGATGAAAGTGCTGCCCTCTGTCATAGTCATCCTACATAAACGTATTTGACGCTACACCGACCAAAATACGTAGACAGGACACAATCTAACGTTCACTAGAAACGCGACTGCTACCTGAATTTACAAGATAAATACAATGAGAGAAAAGGGATCATATCATCAATCACTCGGAAAATAATAAATAATCCCAACAGCGCCAAGACCAAGAACAAAGGTTTATTTAATTAATGACATTTTTAAATTATTAGCATCCGGTTTTATAAAATTACTCCAACAAAATTGATTTTTTAATGTTGTGTTGTAATGTTATCCAAATATTTCTTACATTCACTATACATACAACTTTATTGTTTTATAATTTTCATAATACACTTTCAAAAACCATATGTATATATGTATGTACATACGTGCAATAAAATCTGAATAGAAAATACGCCTCGACAAGTGTTAAGATGACAAAAAAATGCTTAACAAAATTGTGCTACATAAACCTTATTGTCAAAGGCCGATAACCCATAAATTCTATGTCATAAAGCACAATGGTATTATATGAAAGAAAAAATTCGCGTCTTTATTTGTAGTTAAAGATAATATTGGAGTTTACGATGGTGGAGCTATTAAATTCGGTGCTCTTTAATGAAATTCTCTGGCAGAAATCAATACTCGGTAAGTTCGGGTACGGTTTTAGACAAGACTGTCGAATGGAAGCTTCAGTGGTTATACCTACAGATATTTATTACGTATATACTTCATGTTTCATATTTGCGGCTACACTTCATTTCGTATTTCGAGCTCAGTGGCGTGTTATTAGAGAGGCCTTCGTCCAGCTGTGGGCGGGTGTAGGCTGAAGATGATGCTTTTCAAACTGGTCATGTGATACGAGATTCAATGCAAACCAACGTCATTTAATATGAAATATAGATATAAGCTTTTTAAGGCAACGCTTACGAAACCGAAGAAAGGTATCTTGCTACTTTGTGATATCATCATCGTCTGCCATGATGATGGTTTGTATAATACGTTAAGCAATAATTTAATTAATGACATATTTATCTGGCCTTAATTAACTGAACTGGTGGTCAACAGAACTGGTTTCGTCCCTGATTTTTCTTCATCACCTGCGTTGACTGTTGGACAATAGGTACCATTTTGAATGGGGTCCGCCCATTGTTAATATCAATGAAGTATAAATAAATAAGTATTTATTAAAAATATTCATTGTCTTCCCCCAATAGAAGTCCTCTGGCATAGATGGAAGCCAGTGCCGTCGATATACCAAGAGATTCATCGAGGACTAGAATTCAACTAGTACCTATTTACTAAGGAACTGCATAATAAAGAAATATATGTATCTATAATATATTAGAGATTACTCATTACAAACATTGACAAACCGCGTGTGAACGTTGCACGGAAGAGAATAAGTATTTTTTACATTTTATTATTTCATAACCATATTAGTTAATATCCACAACTTTATCTGTATAGAAAAGAAAACCTGAAAAATAGGGCAAAAATGTACTTTGTTAATCTTAAACGATCTCAAAAAATTGTAGTTCCTTAAAACTTTAATAACTCGAGATTGAATAAAGATATATTAACCGTTTTCATTTAAGATAAAGACGAACTCTAAGAAGTAAAACTAAAGAATTGATCGTAATATCTGCAGTAGTTTTTGCATCCTATCTAATTTATCTATAAAGACGATTATTCCCTGTTGTAATTCGTACGATTGGGATATATTTAAATAAGAAGTCATTGCGTTTTTCTATAAAAAATATATTTTATTTACATTAGGTATGAGTTGGCGCGAGAAGCCGTGATCTGCGATCCCCAATCCCCATGCCCAGCATGGGGATTATGGGCAAAAACCGCTTCGTAGTGGCCTATGTCCGGACTTAAACAGGTGATGATGAAGACATTAAGTATGTACGGTGTCAAATTAAATTAACAGTAAAAATAAAATACATCATATAAGTAATAAAAGATTCACTCTAACAAAAGATTCATTCGCCTGTAAATACAAAGGAACAACACTGAAAGCTTTAGTTCAGATTTAGCTGTTCCTTTGTACTATTAAAATAAAATTATCAATGATTAGAATAAAACATAGTTACTGCCATATTTTTATAACTAACCCTAATTTTAGCAGTACCTAAGTCAAAGTAAATTTTAAAAAGCTATACTCTGAACAGTAATGTAGTTAAAACTAAGTGTTGATACGAAAGTGATGTCGTAACCCAAAAGATGTGTCACAGTCAAGTTTCAACGGACGAGTTATGAATCGGTGTTCACTAATGGTAAATTTTCATAAGCGATTTATGTTTCGGGAACCTGGCTGTGTAACTATGCTCAGAGCTTGTAAACTTTAATTGGCGGATTAAACGCTTATGGGTCAGGGGTAATGTACCTATCTAATAGAATTTATGGATTCTAGTGTGCTAGGTGAGGTTTGTTCGAGAATTAATAATTAATAATGGAAAATGAAAACGGACTGATAGTGTACAAGTATTCGTGATATAAAGTTAATTGCGAGTGTTACTAAAACTAACCTGTCTTAATTAAATTGATTAGATACTGACTGATGGTGGTGTCAGAAGTCTTCGAAAAGACTTGAATGTATGAAGAAAGAGATGAGTGGATCGGGTCAGGTCTGTTCGGAAGAGATATTTGCAATTCAGTGCTCTTTGCCTACCCCGTAATGTTCCCGGATGTATGGTACAATAATAATAATAATAATGTTAATTACTATTATTAATTGATATGCAAGACAGGATATTTTTTAGTGAAATTTTTTTTGTGATAGTTGAAGAACATTTTTAAAATGAATTTTCACGGATAAAATGAGATGTAATCCCGCTTTCTATGATAATTTCCCGCGGGACAAGCGACGTACTTATAACAAATTTTGTTAATTAGCTCAAAGCTTGTCGAAGATTCGTTCCCATTTAAATACGAACGACGCCATTTTTTCGTGTAAAGTAATTATAGAGACGACATTTTTGGTCGAATAACTAAAATTGTATTAAAGTGACGAGCATAATTTGATAGTCTTATCCGTTTGTTGATTGGACAGTCCACAAATTGATTCCCAGGTGGGTAAATGTGCAAATGAGAGATATTTGTATTTAATTTGAGTATAAAATTTTCTAAAAAAGTATTTACGCTGTATAAAAAAGCATCTCGAACCAGCCTGTAGGAATAGAAGTAGCAATACCTGTAGGGCCCTCTGATGTTGTCAAGGGACAACCACAGCCGAAATATTATACATTGATTCAATAATACCTAACTCGTTAATTAGTATTGATAGCTCCATGTACATTACAATTTGGAATTGAGGTCATTAATTACGTATTTCGTTTTAATGGTTTGTTAGCGTTCAATGGAAAAAAGTCTGCCGACTTCTAATTAAACAAAAATGCATACGTTCTCACTAAATTAAAGATTCTCTACCGATGGGGTTCATTACTGCACTTTTACTTTACAATACTAAGCTAACACATTCATCTTATACTAATTTCCAAATACCGATACTGTACATACTTCCGATGGTGCCAAAATCGCTGATGCGAAGTATCAAAATGTATAAGAGAACAAATCATGAAACAATATAAAAAATAATATGAAAACCGTATACATTTGAATTGAATCTGTCGCTTAGCACCTCCACAGAGTGGATAATATCAAATCTGCGAGATTTACAAACCTGTTCGCTCGCCCCGGGGGCGTCTTGAAAAATAATACCGGTAGTAAATTTACATCAAAAGAAAAGTTGTTTCGCGGCGGATATCTGGAGTAACGAGAAAAGAAACGATCTTAGAAATAGGCGCCTGTTGTTAGAAAGCGTGGCAGCCAAACTATTTTAAGACTGTATGTTCAATGACAATGATTATTATATTATGCTCATTAATGCGTGATGAGGAGAGCAGGCTTACAATGATTATGATGATATTGAATGGTACAGCAAGTACCAATACCACAATGTCCTTGTTATCTTTTTATAAAACTTTTATCAGTTCAATAAGTTCTCATTATTATATTTTTTTTTATTATTTTTTTTCGAGTTTTACTCCGGTAATAATAATTATTATTATAGTTTTTATTAAATTCAGTTGTCTATTTGCTGATCACTGAACAGCAGATGATATAAATGCGAGGTCGCCTATTATATAATGATCAGTAACTAATATATAATTGGTTTTCATAACGTATTTTTAGTATGTTACAGATTATACTGTATACGTATAATTAACATCTATATGTATCGAGATATCAAGTTATTCCCCAGTAAATTTCCTTGTAACCGGCCACGTTAATTAAAACGAATTTTAACTGCCTCGAAACTATGTATTTTGAATTGATTGACGTACTTGGTTTCATGTTTCGTCAATACATTAATTATCGATACGAAGTTCAAGGGAAAAGGCTCTATTTCTGACTTAATTGGCTTTAAATTTAAATGTCATGTGTATTAATAGAGAAAAGATCAATATTTACGTACACGCTGTTTACAAATCACTCCGAAATTAAACTTAATTAATATAAACCTAACATCATGCACACACGTAATACACTCCCACGTTCCACCAGTCCATAAGTCCCTTGGAATAGGTGGTAAGCCTATTGCCATACACCGGGCACGATTCTAGACTCCGAGTCACTACTAGAAATTTTTAAATTAGAAAAATCCAACAGTACCCGACCCGGGATTTGAACCCACGACCTCCTGATCGGCAGTCGCGTTTACCACCGCTCAAACAACGAGGCAGTCCAGTCAGACAAACTTAATTAATACACCTTGGAATCAAAACATAGTAGAAGGTATTATTTCAATATGAAATTTGTATTATTATTATTAAATAAAAAGTAACATGAAAACTTACAATCACACAAATTAAAACATTTTTACCGTCTATATATCAATCTTATAAAAAATAGAAATCACAAATATATTTGTACTTGTTGTATGCGTACCAGTCCTTTGTATAAAAATCTCGGTTTGATCTCGGTTGACATTTTTGTATTAGGAACTTGTACTCGATTTATTTAATTCCAAGCTATCGTTTTGTGAATAGACCGTTTTTATCGAAGTGATCTAAAATATTTATTGAATATGATGAAGGAAGATGTTATTTATATTTATCCTCGTTTTTCAGAATACGCCCGTCGGGAAACATTTCAGAAGATACAGAGAAAATAAACTAGGTAATGCTATATTTCTATCCATGTATCTTTGGGACAACCATATACACGAAGTACCTATACTCAAACTTAAATCTACATGTACGTACGTATACTAATTTGTTTTTACGTGTAATTTATGTGTAGATGTTATTATTACTAGTAAACTAATTCGCTTATGGTCGGATACATTGTTTTTGTACCGACATAGAATTCTATAATAAGAGCGCTTACCTTCAAAACATTGGACCTCGGCTGATGCAACTGTCCATGTCCGTAAGTGACGGTGACCACCAGCTACCATCAGGTCGCCAGTCTGCCTGTTTGTCAGGCTAACTATAAAAAAATATTATAGGAGAATTCTTCGTATTGAATCATCTCTGTCTATTGTTCTGACATGTATTTAATCTAATGATAGAACGCTTTGACCATACTTTTGGGCAACAGCACAACGCTCTGGCGCGTAGACTGTTCCAGGCTAGTTTCCGATCCAACAAATATCTGAATGTTGAAATAGGTTATTGCTTCGAGTCTAGATAATTATGTACTACATAATTATAATTATGTACTGTACTGTGTCAGTTTGCTTACGTCCATATGTCGATGGCACCCATGATTCATAAAAGCTTGATATACGACGGCATATATGAAGGTAACATGCGTTAAACAAAAACTCGTTGTCCCTGAAATAAATGCATGCAGCCTAATATAACTTTTTACAACATTTAACGCGTTCTTTAGAAATACGTAAATATTTCCGATGCAGCCCTATACCCAAGATTCAACAACTATTATTCAATTGGAAAGACAGGTATCAAATACCATTGCAGATAGTTATTCAGGGACCAGAACTACCCCAACTTCTAATCGAATTTTTATAAGGCAATTCACTAGCCGGGAGACTGACCAACGTTAAGATACCTCCTAAAATATGTATAGAATTTCCTATATTATTCAACATCTTCGGAAAGTTTTTTATGTGCTTATAAATAGTCCCCTACATCTTAACAGCAAATTGAAGGACAAGGAACTGAACTCTATAAACTCAATTCGTTGAAAATATCACGTCAATGTATAATACGAGTAGGTAAGTCATTGATGTTTTACGGAAATATTTAATGCGCTGGTGAATCATGATCACGGTCATGATAGTCTACGCATATAAAGGATAGGAATTGCATCACAATATACTGTAATAGCCGTGGTAGCCTAGTGGTTAAGAATTCAGCCTCTCATTCCGGGGATCCTGGGTTCAAATCCATGGCGCGCACCTCTTTATAAAAGTGCGTTTTAAATTTAAATATCACTTGCTAGCGGTGAAGGAAAACATCGTGAGGAAACCTGCACACCTTAGAATTTATAAAAAAAAAAA
>DWMF01001224.1:0-11944 GCA_018244815.1 Parelbella polyzona | reverse complement strand
AGATTGATATTACTCAAATGCATGCATAGAAATAATAGTTAAATATTATGTCATAGTTACACAGTGACCATACTAAGATTCGTGTACCGATTGTTCAGGTGCAAGGTCTCCACACGTTCATCCGGAACAAGGACACGCCGCGGGACGAGTTTATCTTCTACTCGAAGCGGCTGATGCGGCTCGTCATCGAATTCGCTCTATCGTTGTTGCCCTACTCCGAGCACAGTGTGGACACGCCCCAGGGCTTTACGTATAAAGGTTAGTTAGTCAATGCTGATACCTATTCTTTATGACGGATATGGTGGACGTAGCTTGGTGAAATTTCAATTTTGAGAAAAATTTGAGAGCCTTTGAGGGCCTTTGGCTGGCTAAGACGAGATTTGGTAACTTGGTCATCACGGATATTCACACATACGTATGTGTCTAGTATCATAGATACATACTTATGTACTTTTAAAAGAATAGTGCGTAAACCTCTTTGTTAATTACAACACGTGATCAATGTACACTGTCACATTATTAGAATACATTAGGTCATAAAGATATACCTACCTATAGAACTTTTCATACCACCAACGCTTAACAGTGATTGGGGTACATTTATTAAAGTAATTCCGCCAAGACCAAACATCTACATTAGTGATTATATAGAAAATGTAATAAGCGATGGTTTAATAGATGTGCGAAGTAGTGAGAGGTTGGGCGAGGTATGATGTACGGTGGTAACCAGGGCGCAAGTGCGACGTGGAGAAGATCTGCGGCGTGTCCATCCTGCGCGCCGGCGAGACCATGGAGCAGGCCGTGTGCGACGTCTGCAAGGACATCCGCATCGGCAAGATCCTCATCCAGACCAACCAGCAGACCGACGAGCCGGAGGTGACATCTCCTTTTCTCTCTCTTTGTTTTGCTGATAATCAATTTATCGGATCGTTTTTGTTACCATTATATTTGGAAATTTTGGGGTAGACACTAATCCTTTTAATTTTCAAAATAATCAAAGTATGTTATGGTATAGTAATACGTAATATATAGTATAGTTTATAAATAGCTACGTATTATAATAATTTACATGTATATTAATGATTATCTAACGTAATGTCTCCCTCCCCGCAGCTGTACTACCTGCGGCTGCCCAAGGACATCAAGGACTACCGCGTGATTCTGATGGACGCGACGGTGGCGACGGGCGCCGCCGCCATCATGGCCATCCGCGTGCTGCTGGACCACGACGTGCCCGCCGCCAACATCGCTCTCGTCAGCCTGCTCATGGCCGAGATCGGGGTTCACTCCATTGCGTACGCTTTCCCAGAGGTAAGTGACTGCGATCCCAAGAACAAAATCTGCTCGCCAGATACTGACCCTCCTAGACAAGGATATTTGTTTATTGTAACCATTATTAAAATTTTTAAGAAAGGGAATGTACTTAAAAAGAGAAACTTATCGAATAAATGAGAGAAACTGCTCTGGTGATACAAAAAATAGAAAGAAAAAAACTACTGATTTAGTTTTATTGAAAAGAGTCATTACACACTACTAACAATTTATACTTGATTTACAGGTGAAAATCATAACATCAGCGCTAGATCCAGAAATCAACGAGAAATTCTATGTACTACCAGGTATTGGTAACTTCGGCGACAGGTATTTCGGCACGGAACCCTCGGATGATGAATAGGACGCGAGGCGCGGGTGGAACGACACAGAGATGGACACGAAGACACTCGAAGTAATTGGAAGACAGACAGCAGGATCGGACACGCTACTGTATGGAGATTCGGTGGATTTGTGTACGAAAATGTTAGCTTTGCTATTGAGTGGTTCAAATTTAGTTCATGCCAAACTAAAATATATGTGAACTTGAGATACGTGCTTACGTCATGGATTTACGTAAGCATTTTACCGTCAGGATTAATTGATGTAAATTGTCCATGTTGAAGACAGTTTTGAAAATTATTTTTCCTGCTGAATATTTTCGAGGAATAAGTACTTAATCGTATTGAAGTGTTAGCAACCCTTGATGTGGTAGAGTACCATTGCTGTAACTGTTTACGTCCCTGCGCCGGCAATATTCTATTGTTGCGTTGTGTTAGGTAAAGATAGTCGTCAATGTTGCCTATACATCTATCAGTGCAAAAGACAAAATAATCTTGTATATAATGAATGTCGTAGACTTCACGATCAGCGTTCAACGTTTCTTCGCCAGTCCGCGCTAGATCAGCCTGGTAGAGTAGGCTTCAAGGATTTCGCATTTGAGCAAAACCACTTGCCAAGCAGTGGCACGTAAATTAGGGTTATAGCCTTTTAAAGGAAAGATGAAATATGCATATATACTCACATATTAGTACAACGCATATTTATCTAATAACTAAAAATAACATCTATCAAATAAACGAGGAAACTTCATTCAAAGAAACTGCAAATGTAACACTGAAAATCAGCTGTCACTGCATACATGTGTGTATTTATCTCGAAGACAACATAACTGATAAGTCATCATAAATGCAATCGATATCGAAAATTGATCGATGAATCTCCATATTATATTGAATAGAGATTTATTGGTAATTTTCGTCTTTCAATATAAAAAACTCCAAAAAATAGACTGAACGCACTTAAATTATATTAAAACACTCGTTTGTGAAAATCGTATTATGCTTTAAAGTATATCACCATTTAATGATAATGTGATGAAACAAAGCAAGAACATTAAGCCTCAGTCGGTCTTTCAGTGTGTATACATGTATCACGCTTATTGGTAGGCAAGGCTTAAGTCCGCTAGATTGTGTTTCATCGTGATGGGCGAATTTCATAATATCATGCTACTATTATCTTTTCTACGTAGCTAGTCGAACTGCCCAGTTAAACACGCAACAAGGTGTTAATATGTATGTATGTATAAAAGCTACCAATTATTCATTATTGTAACTTATTTAGGCGCGAAACTAAAATATTACATTGTTATACGATAGATTTTACCTTGGCGTTGTTGTATGAAGAGTGGAGGTGCGTTGTGGATAATTTTTAGTTATAACTTACACTGTACAAAAAAAAACGTAAGATCTCTTTTATTATTTGACGGTACAATCTTATTATGCTGTATTAATAATTAAGAAAAGAATATATTAGTCATCTTCGCCTTCCATTTGGGCACGTATTATTTCCCGCCAAAACTGTCAAAGTGATTTCTTTATTTATTCCAATAATTATACAATAAATAATTTTATAATTATTGAAAATGATGACTGTATTTCGAATTCCTAAGTTATTGAAACCAAAAAGTCGCAATTGTATTATATTATTCTAATACCATAGTCGACGGTGTATATTTATTTTTGCACTAATAGATGTGTTTTTAGGAGATACGGAAAATGCTTCTTACTTTAGGAATTTAGTTTTAAGATAACATTTAGTGCACTGTTCATATACAAAGATATTTTCGTATATCGAGGTTTATTGGTTAATAGGAATAAAGTGATAATATATATGTTATTTATTTTTAAAGAATCTTTCAATGACTTTCATAACTTTTTTCACAGCTGCAACGCATAATGAAATTTATTAATAGTATTAATTTTTATTTATATACGTTATTGATTTTTTTTACGTAATGTATAACCATAGACATCTCATTATTATTTTATCAAATACGAAAGTGAGCTTGTACGTACCAAAAACAGCATTTTAATCATTTTTCTTTCAATGTTTATTGGTTATGGATATATCTAGTTTTGTAAGAAAAATTTTGCATTTCGTATTCCTCGCACAATATTTAAATCATCATTTGAATATTCTTTTACAGTATATGAATAATTTTCGCGTTACAATGAAAACTACGGTGCTTATAAAAACTAACTCTATCTCACAACTACTTACTGAATTATTCGACAGATATATTTGTATAAAGATATACCCTTTATAGTCTGTTCATTCCGATGGTGTACTGCCGATAACTTTTTTTTGTAAACCTTATATAATATTATAGTTAACGAAATTTTATCCTTTTAGGAATGTAGTGCATTATGAGCATTTTATACTTTTTTTTACTTTTCAGTATTAGTATAATTAACACGGCCCAATAGTTTGGGGGATATTCATGCGTCCTTCCCAAACGCGGATAGATGCGTAGATAAAAAAAAAATTTAGGATACATCGCTTCCATTTCGTATTTGGACACATTATTAGAAAATTTCGAATTTCAAATTAAAATTTTAAATTTGAATTTGCGACTTAAAAATTTCATTCACTCATTATAAGGACGTACCGTATCTTCCATTTCATAGATAGTTCGTTTTTTTTTAATTGTAATCGATAATGTAAAACCTCGCCTGGTTTAAAAATTACAATTGTAAAAATAGTTGTGTTTTTGTTAGTTTAAGTTAATTTTAAATAATATTTATTACGATTGGATCCTTATGACTTTTTATTATTGACAAATTCGTTTTCTGAACGCTTAATAGAGATGTGCTTAATTTTTGTAGTACAAGTTGTATATTTTATTTTTAAAAAATGTGTAGTCGCTTGCGTAGTAGGTACTCTGCTTGAATAATGAGCGACATTACTGAGAAATATATCAAAGACTTCCTTTAAAATCGATGGTGATAATCGATTTGTTTTTATCGATACAATTTTCGTTTATATATAAGTTAACTATGACAGTATGGTTTTTGTGTCGTTGCAAATTTATACAGAAACTATGTGAAAGTGCAATTAAAACAATATTGAAGAATATTGAGTTTTGTGAAACATTCGAGGGAAGAGAGGTTAGTGGTGGAAGAACACTGTTAGTAAAATCGTTGAACTATAATTTTTAAGATTGTACAATAACATGTTATTTCCTATTAATTTTATTTTCGTGCTACTTTTGTTTAAGTTCCATTTTTCATATATTAAAGCACTTAAATTTCTATTTGTACGGCATATACATAAGTACTTAGTTAATCTATTGAAAAAATGGTAATGGATAAATAAAAGTCATAGGCCACAGGCCTAGAGAGTTAAATACAAAATTAATGTACAAACCGTAAACTGGTCAGGAAAAATATTGCCATGAAAAAAACTGTTATTATGAGACGAGTTTCTGTATAAATTTATAGCTTAATTTAAAATTCGCGTAATGTGTTTTAAATACTTAAGCACAAGTACGTATTGTTTCGCATCTACAATATAAATGTTCGTAAGTCGTTGTGAATATATGTGAAAAATACAAAAAAAAATATTCTATCTGAAAATAAGCAAATTAAACATTCTGAAGCATTGATCAAAGTTTATTTTATTTTATAATCCGTCTTAAATTGGTAACTATTAAATATCACATACAATACACATTTAACTAATAAAAAAATATTTTGATTCTCACAAATTTAAGCACATGATAAAAGATATTTTGGAAAGTAAATAAATGTGACTGAAAAAGTAAGCGACCGAATTCTAATTTTCAGACGAAATTTAAATGTTAAAAAAATATATTATATGGTTCCTTTTTTAGTTCCGGTTAGTACCGAATTTGACTCTGCTGATACTAGGTAGTGATATTTTGTATTTCCTTTAAATTTCATTAAACCTGTGCTTTCCCTTGGGGGCCATTCGTTAATTACGTGGGGGTCCCGAGGGAGAGGGGGTGTTGGATAAATCTCTACATACCCTTATTTTAACGTAGGGGGAAAACCAATTCTCACGTAATATTTTCCAAGTCGTTGAAATTTTTGAATAACTTCCTAAAATTAAACAATCAAACGAATATTATCATAATATATACCAAGGAATGTATAACATTATTTAACAATTATACATCGCAATTAACAACATATACAGACAGCAGAGTTTAAAAATTACTCCAATAATTAAAGACCAATAAGCCTACTTACGGGCGAAACGACCATATTTTTTAGCCGAATTGAAAACTTCGGTCGGATACTCATAATAACTAACATCTACTCTATGGTACGTCAATTTTTATTATAATAATCTTAGGTACATGCTTAAATCATATTATTTAAGTTAAATATGCCTTAATGAACTAGAAATACTTCTTTTTGTGCAATCAAACAATAACTTTTAAATCAAGCGCTTCAGCTTAACGGCTAACAAGACATCCTCTGTCAACGTTATTCATTGGGATGTCATTCTTCTTACATCCATTCCTCTTATTATTCTGTCTTTTCAGAACAGTTGAATACTACAACTGTCATTGCTTTTCAGACCGTACCAGTACTAGATGGTACGTTTTCAGTATAAAGTAATAGATATGTCTAGAACATTAAGCGACATTATTATTCTATAAGTAATTTTCTGGTTCTACTGTCATCAAATATGGTCACAAGTGTCCAGGTAGCGCTGGAACACCACGTTGTAGTGCTCTGACTTCGAGTTGCACACTTCGTTGTGGGTTTGGTTCTTCCTGAAATATAAAAGGTGGTTTAGGGACGAAAGTTATTAATAAAGATGATTTTACAATATCAACAACCATAGACAACGGTCGAGCAATTAAAGAACTGTTTACACGTGTTGCACGGTGTTACATTACGAATCGACTGTACCGTTCAAAGCCACTGGGTTTGATAACCATTACGTAAAATAAAATAACTTTAATTAATGTGTACTCTGTGAAAAAATATATTTATCTATAATATTTTATCACATCGCAATTGTTATTTCAAATGATTAAAAGTCATTCAGTTTTAGTCTCTTCAACTTCATAATGTTAAAACAGAAATGTGTAATTAACTGAATTAAATTCTTTCATTACTTTGGGTTAACTAATAACACTAACTTGTGGTAGTCTTCACACTCCTCCATAGTAACGTCACTGCTAATCAGCCGCGACCCAAATCCGCTGAAATACGTGGAGTATCGTTGCTGAAAATATATCGAATTTGTATTAGAATTAAATTAGAAAATGAATTATGAATAATTTAAGATTTTTAGAAGCCCCATACCATAGTGCTCTGGCAATACCTCAAAATTTTATTAAAATTTTTACGCGGTAAAAATTTAAATAAGATATCGACAGTTTTGTTTATATGACATGACCAAGATTTGTATATTTAACAGACCAACCTGTATATGTTTGGAGAAGACCTGTTCAGCAATCATAGTGCAGGCGAGTCGGAGGCCTTTCGCGATGGCGTCGATATACTTAATGTAGGTGGTCATCAGCTCGCGCAAGTCGCTGTCCCGCCGAGGCACCAGCTTTAAGTTTATACCGCCAGGGGGCGTTGTCCCCTAATGCGTTATAATAAAACTCTTAGTAAAGTCATTACGATTTTATAAAAATATAATAATTTTGCTAACTGAAGCCTTTTAAAATAGCATCAACTATACAATAATCCTTGTTGTTCTCATATTTGGTAAAGAAACTTAATTACCTGATCTACAATACATTTCATCATGAGAGTAATATTTCTATTGTCGCTGATTTGAACTTGATTTGTGATAGCCACACCGCCCATCATATTGTACCTGAAAATAAATTAACCTCATGCCAATTTAATATTTAATGAGCGAAACTCTAAGCATTACCTACACAAGACGTCATTAAATTTCTTATGAGGTTGCTATTATTACTACTTATCTATTTTTTTCATGTCCTAAGTAATGAATACTCACACATTAGCCATGTACATATGATGACCAGGCGGAGTACACACTTTGTAATACCGGTCTAGATTGTAACTCTTCAAAAAGTACAAGCAACTCGTGACATCCCACATATAATAATTCACCCTCTCACTATCCCGCCAACACTGGTGTTGCCATGTTAAATTACCAAAACTACCTGCAAAACTTTTTACAATATAACTGTAATATGGCATTATTAACAATTGACACCGATAGTTCAATCTGTCTTTGTATTCTGCTGTGATTTTGAGGAGTTTTGAAAATAATTTGATTTCTCTGGCCACATCAGTTTGAAAAATGGCATCGTAGCCTTCTCTATAGGGCCAGATGAGAAAGCATTCAGCGTTCAAGCGTTGCGACATTTCGAGACATTTCTTAATCTGTGTGGCGGCCTGGACGAATGTGGTCGCGTCACTGTTCGTTAAAGCACCACTCGAGTATCTGAAAACAATAAACTAATCTATACACTTAAACAGTTAATACAAGAATTATTAACTAACTTATAAGGAAAATATCCTTTGATAACTAACAGTAGGTACATCCCGATCAATATTTGCACATGCAACCAACTCGACCAACGAGGAAGCCATTACACAAATTAATACAAGCAGCGTTATCTAATACTAACTAAACTGGCTGACACTCCTATTCTTGCAAACCTGCTCAAAGTTGATTGCAGATCTCTTCAGGATAATGTGTAATAAAATTAATGATTTCTTTAAGTTTAGAAACGGTATCCACTTTACCTGGGATGCGAATGCAAGTCCGGGGCGATCCACAACAATTTGACGTGCATCCGTTGCGACATCTCCTGGATGTACTCCACGATATCGTCCCAATTCGTCCTGTTCTCTTCCCCGTTGTCCGTGTAAGGCACTAAATCAGAGTCGAAAGCCGTCCAATACTTGATACTGAGTTTCGAGCAGAAATCGAAGAGTGCTTTGATGCACCGTTTGTGACATTCCAATGTGTTAGTGTTGTCGTCCCAGGGGCGGTTGTGCGTCGGTTTCCCGTGGCTATCGGAGCCTGAATAAATAAAATAAATAATAAATAAGTCTAACTAAGTGATAAGTATTATTAGAGTATCAATACAATTATTAAGGAATGTAATGATTATCGTGTGATTCGAATTTATCATCATAAAATCAAGTGATAATCTTTATAATTATGGCAGGCAGTTTGAAAGGGATCTGTCAGCGGAAGAGTATTGGACAAGGATGGCATACCGTTGGACCGAAACTCAGTGAGTGCCACACTGTATTTGAGCCAGTCGTCCATGGCGCGCGAGTGTACTCGCTCAGTTCCGCTGTAGTACCGATAACACAGAGTGTCCGCTGGGGAAGCCATGTTGTTGTACTCCACCGCTTCTATACCTGATACAGAGCAAATAATATTTACATAAATATGTAATGAAATTTAGGAACAGCATTTATATTTAATAAATAAATCTAAAGGCAGAATTTAATATTTGATAGGAAACTTAAAGCAGTATTTATTTAAATTAAACTTGTACACAATTAAAGTTGGAATACGTTGGTTATTTCCAGTCCGTTATAATATGCGGCTCTTCAGAAAAACCTTCAGCAGAAAATCTTAGGACTTTGAGGATGATGTAAATCTGAGGACTTTATTGATGATGATTTGTAAGCGACTGAAACTACTAAGTAACTTTTAGTTGCTGCTTCTAAACATTATATAATATACGATAAGAAAAAAATCCAATCAACCATTTTTTCAAGTAAATTTTACTAAAAATTTTGGTTATTTGTATGAAGACATTGGCAGTCCAGCGAGCACCAGTAGTTATAAGTGGCTGCTACCGCCCAGGGACGTATGAAACCGGCAGTTGAACAAGACCATAGAAACAGGACTGTTGGTTACACTTACCTTAGTATCAGTTGTTACAAAGACTTTAATTGGTAAAATGACCTCTAGAATGGATCTGTTAGGAACATTAGTCCGGTTATTAACCGTCCGTCAGTATTCGTAACGATTCGATTTTTTTTTGTATTTTTTTAAGACAAAGTAAAAAAATTATCCCTCAAATAAATATTTAGTACCTTCGGATGCATTTAATCTCTTATTATCTTTTATTTTACCCCATGGATGCATCAAATGCTAACAATAGTACAAAATGTAAATATAATTCAAATATTGGTATTTAGAAGGCAAACGTAGGTACTAGTAAAAACATTTCATACCTACCCACAGATTCAGTAAAAAATATCCCTACCTCAACTTTACACAAATTCAACACAAAAATCTCGTAAAAAAGAATTTAAGCGTACCTTGAAAGTAATCAACGTTGTCCCCAACCCTTCCTTCTCTCACCTTCTGCCGCTTCCCGCCGGGCTGTGCATAGGACATTTTGGCTTCCAGATACGAATCCAACCATCCACTATACCCCAGTACTGGCCACTAGCGGCACGGAGGGCGGCGCAATGTTATATAACATTGTGTCAAAGGACGCAGCGGAGCGGAATGGGTCGGATTGCTCTTTGTTTCACAAAACTAGATTGTTTTGTGAATAAAACTATTAAACTTAAACACGTTGTTTAACTGCGTGTAATCGTATACTGTTAGCTACTTTTGGTCGAGGCGCGAAAATATTAAAATTACTTTAAAAAATCTACAGAAATGACGGCTCGGCATAAGTATAGTCCCAAATTAGACGCAGCCAGGGGCTTCCTCTTTCACGCTTTTCCAATGCGAATCAATAAAAACCAAACCAGATCATAGTCCGAGAGGTTTTCTATTACATCTTTTATTATTTTTCTGTCTGTCGATAATTCAGAAATTATCCTACACAATCAACGAATCCAAGCTTGTGGCTATAGTAGCCATATTTCATTGAAAGAGTTTGATACTTATAATTTAAATAACAACACCTCAATAATAAAATAACCGCTATTAAACCAAAATCAATTGTACAGTTAAAAATTAAAACAAATGAATGTATTTGCAATTTTTTTTACAGAAATAAGGGTATATTCATAAATAAAACTAAAGATATTTTACTAACAAAAATAGTGTATTGTCTTTACAACGCTATAAAAACATCCAGATCAACCTTACAACTAGAGCGAATATAAGTACATATATAGGTATAGGCACTGTAATTTTTTTCTGACTGACAACACCCGACACCTCCCCCTTTTTCAGCGGTGCCGTCAAACCGGGCATTTTCGGTTTGTCTATGGGTTGCCCGACCATAGAGAATTTTGTTGCGCCTGTAATTTTGACGGTGAGCATTTTGCCCATGTACCTCTCTTCTTTGGGAACTAACACTTGCTCGTAGAACTCGTTGTGGGCCACGTAATAGTTCTTATCGTGTGAGATGTCGGTCACGAGGACCTCATGAGTCTCCCCCACTTTGTGACCGTAGGGCTCGTACGAGCGGAAGAATTCCGACAACATTTTTGTGCGTTTCTTCACTTCTTGACCCGGCACCTGATTAATGAAATATTTCAGAATTACTAACAATAATAATAATGTGCTGGAAAAAGCCTGATAAGGTGACGTGAACCTTAAGTAAGCGGAGCTTAAAATGTGCTATGATAATCAGATACCTTATATACTAAATACATAAATATTCAAATACAAACCTACATTTATTATTTTACATGTGAAAACAAAAGATAAATATTCACTAGGCATATAACTGCCCCGAGAGGAAATCGAACCCATACATTAATATACATTATCATAATTATACATTTTGTCACACGTGTTCATTCATGTCATTCATGTCATTCATTATCAAAGCACTAAATTCCGATTAACTATTATTAAGAGAAACTTTTAAGTTAGATAGTTAGACAATGGTATTATTGCCAATAACTAAGATATAAAATATTATTACACACAGAAACAATACCGAAACCTTTTGGCACATTAATCAACGTGAAAGTAATCAGTGCCGAATGTATCGAGCCAATATTAGCCCTAGAGCCTATCCTGGCGTACTTCTTGATTGGATTGTGTTGAATTGTTCTCACCCTGGGCATCTTGGCGGCGGGTGTGCCGGGCCGAGGGAAGAACTGATTGATGAAGAGCGAGGGGAACCGGTACTTTTTACACAGCGCCATGGTATCCTCGAAGTCGGCGTCCGTCTCCGTAGGGAAGCCGCAGATGATGTCAGTCGCTATGGTCATGCCGGGCACTCTGCGGGTATTGGTTAAAAATATTATTTGGAACTGACTGCGTCGTTGGTCTTTTTTTTATTATATAGCGTTTGGCCACGATCCCGCCTGATGGAAAGCGCGGGTGCGTCCTAAGATGGAGCACGCATGCCTAGAAACAGCCTATTCGCCCTTGCTTTAAAGAG
>DWMF01001223.1:0-11944 GCA_018244815.1 Parelbella polyzona | reverse complement strand
TTTTAAATTCAGAATTTTATTAAAATTCTCTAAATTATTTCGATTAAATGACGAGATTTATGCAGTAAACAAGTTAACAGTCCAGAACACTGTGCGATCACATCTGTAGCTGTCATAATATAAGATCTTTGAGGTATTATTTGTGCCAGACCGAGCGTTGCTGACTCGTGCAAGTTCATTCTACGCCCCGGGCTGTAGCAGTCTGGGGTATAAGAAACAGCGTGTCGACATCATGCTAGTAATTTTTATAAGGTTTTTCCGGTTATTGTTACTGAACTGCCATGTACATGCAAGGAACCTCAAGCTTATATATGCTCCCATGTATTTTATGCCTGATCCTACCGAATAAGTTGTACTTTTGGTTGAAAACCAAAAACAGAAGAAAAAACTACGGTACTAGGTGTTCGGTTCCGTCTTCAACATTTTAATTCATGTTTTAGCCCGTGGTATAGTGGTTATCTGTAGTTGACTATCAACCAGTCTAATATGGTGTATTAATCATTAGGTATCTAATGATTATGAGATTAGGTAAATCAAATTATTTTTAGCTTTAATTTCAAAATTATACTAATTGTAATTCAATTGTTAGCTTAAAAGCCGGTCATGAAATCCATTAGCAAAAGTCCACTTGACCCTAATTGTGGTGATCAATTAAATACCATTATCAATTATTAAATGAGTCGATACATAAATTTTCTATCGTATCGTATCGATCAGATATCGCATTCCAGTCGAGCTGATGCTTGCGAAAGGCTCAACGAAATCCGCTTCAGCCTGTTTCGTAAGCAAATTAAACTGGAGCCCGTTTCCACGGCGTTGTGCTTCGTTATTTCTCTTCGGGCGGTAACCGGGCACATTCCCTTTGCACATTGTACTCGATTACAGATGAATTCTGCTTTGAACTCTCGAGTTTCGCTCACTCCCGTACAAGACCGTAGTTTACAAATTTTATCTGAGCCCGTGCCCATTAATCGAAGTGGAAAGTATCTTTTAAAACCTTAACATTAAATTAATCAAATCGTTGAAGTGTAAAATGCGCGTTTAAAAGGGTTGTATTAAGAAAGTATTAGTAGCAATACATTAAGTAGTATAATACAGAAAGTATTAGTAGTAATACATTAAGTAGTATAATACAGAAAGTATTAGTAGTAGTACATTAATTAAAATAAATTAAAAACGATAAAAAGCCACATAAACGTTTACTACAGTTAAAATAAATTAAAAAGGATTAAAAGCCATATAAACATTTGCTACAGTTACAAAAAAAGTTTACTTCGGTAACGAAGTAACACAGGATTTTGGCATCTAAACTAATAAAGTGTTAAAAGTGAAGGCGCCACCCCTTACTAAAATTCAAATGAAATATCTCATAAAAACTGCAGAGCAAGAGGCACTTGAAGCGATCGCCACTCAGAACCATTTACAGGGAAAAAATAGTCGTTCGTTCTATACTCGGGAATATAATTCGGAGCTTAAAATTTTCGTCGTAAAATAAATTCCGCCAGCATTTTAAGCGTGCAACAATTATCATTTGGAGGGCTCACTGCCACTTGTTGCTTTTTCATCATTCGTGTATCCTCCGGGGGTTTAATCGTTTAAAATTAAAACAGCGGAACGAGCGGCGCCGTGTGTCAATCCCTTAAAAATTTCATGAAAAAGTTACTTGGCTCACTCTGGCCTCGTGTCGAAGCATTTTTGGTTGATTTATAAAGGCGACTCCGGATTTAGTACATATTCGTGTAAATGAAAAGGAATTTATTAAACACGTTTCGTGCAACCATTAACGTGCGGGATTATTCCGAGCTTTCAAATTGTGGGAGCACTTGCGTTCCATTAAATTTTATACCTATTCAAAGAATAATTCTGCTAGGAATTAATTAATAAACGTGATTATGTTATTGGATCGGATCAGACTGATCATGATTTAGATTTATAAAACGCTTTGTGGTTTTCGAATTTAAGTCTTGGAATAAGTTGGTTTTAGTTAGTTATACCTATTTAGTATTACTTATTATTATGTTGGTCAAGTAGCATAAACATTAAATATTTAAATATCATGCATTTCAGACGACATACGTCATTAATCCGAAGAATTTTTTAAGTAGTATAAGACAAAAATAAAAAAAAAACATTAATGATGTAAGTATGTATAACATTGTACGTGCACGAATGACCACAATGACATCAGCCGGTGGAATAAATTTATCTTGGCGGTTAGTGTAACGTTTATGGACCAAGGACGTACCAGCAGTGCAACTAGACCAAGACATCAATAAACACTGATCGTTTTTTGTTTAATTATTACCAATAATTTGTCCATTACATTAGCAGTGAATTACACTTTAATGAACTGGTACACGTGTGATGTGAGTTTAATGGCAGTTACATCGTATAACCGTATGTATATAAACATATTATGATATTTTAATAATAGCATATGCGAACATTAATTCGTTCCATTGAAAATGTTAAAGTACATGTAAAATTCATATTTTTTATTTAATTGCAATTCATAAAATGAAAGTTTTAATATTATCAATATGTCATTTTCCATCAACATGTACTTATGTATATCAGAATACGGTTCGCAATTTGGAATTTTTTTATTAACGACATTGATATTTTGATTTATTGATTAATACGTTTCAAATTCCGTAAATCACGCAAACGACATATTTTGCAATTTCTCTAAATCGTTCTGCGTACGTATCACATTGAAATTTTTCTAAAACGTTCTATTCCATGCGATTCACTGAATAATGTAAAAAGGAAATATAACAGACTGGAGATTTATCTGAACTGAAACAGCCTATCAGCCAACAATGCGCTCGCTGATTGTTCTCGCGAATGAGCCATTGTGATGCACGTATCATTAAAGATATTGTGCATAGCTGCTGCATAAATATTAGCCGAGGAGGTTCTACTTTAAGCGATATTTCATTGTTTTGTTTGTATAACGACGATATGTTTCTCTGTAAATCAAAAATAGAACTGTCTGTTTTTTCGTCGGATCCTTTTTATCCTATTTAACTGAACAGATTTTTTAACCAACTTACCTGTAACTAACTTAACTTTATAAACTGATTATATTTTTTACGTTAATTTGTAATTGTCTCTTTATTTGTAATTGTCTCTGTTCTCTTTATTCTCGCTTCAAAAATTCATGATTTTCTATAATTGCAGTTAAACAAGAAGAAACGTGTGCCGCCAGAGAACCGACAAGAGTTAAACGGATACATAGCGAATTCGTCAGTCTACGTAACGTCAATAAATGAAAATGGTGCTATAGAAAGCAAGCCGACAATATCTTCACCAAAATCCCAACCGAAATCTTTACAAGCGAAACCAGCTCCAGTGATAGCAAACGGCATTGAAAAAAATAAGGAAGTGGAAGTGAAAGAAGAGAAGGAATTGAAGGTGGAACCAGAGAAACACGAAAAAGATTTAAGTGAGAAAAGTGTAAAAGTTAAAGTGGAATGTGAAGTGAATGAAAGTGAAGTGACTAGTGATAAGGATAAAGATAAGAGTGATGCATACAATGTGGCTAGAGAGCATTTGAATAACGGTCGTTGTGAGAAGCTTCTGGGCGAGCAGCCCGACCACCGGATCAGGACTACGGCTGTCGTCGAGAACAATAAATTAGGACCAGGGGAGAATAGGTGAGTGTTAAATAGTATAGTCAGTTTTACATATAGCTAATGTAATGATTGGAAAATTTGTTTGCCCATGAACAAAGCATTAGAAAAAGTCATTTCCATGAAACACGAGATAATCTTTCTACATATTGGAAGTATGTAGATGTCTTGATTCATTCAAAGTTGCAATTAAAAATATACAAAGCACGTATCACATTCATAAAAGTTTTATTCTTAGTTTCAAAAAAGTATTTAACCCAGAATTGTGTGAACTGAACGCGGCCAGATCAAAATTAATGGATGCACTCCACAAGCCAGTTACAGTTAGCTTTGATAACACAAACCTACCCCACTCGAATATTTAATAGAGTTTGTTTAGTGTATGTAACTCGACCTCAGTTATCGAGGTTCTCCAGCAGATCACTACTATTTCATGAAAATGAAGTTGCCCCGGAGAATTTGAATCACTTGTCGTATATTCATTAGTCATTGCAGCGTAATTAAAACTGGATTTCATTAATGTCATTTCATTTTTTAAAAAATATTACACTAGACTTAAAAACAAGCAACCGCCCGTTACCATAAAAGTATCTTTTTAGTCATCTCTTTTGATATGCAGGAGATATCGTACCCCACACTTTGGTCCCGACCTACAGGGATATCCAGTAGTGAGTGAGTGAGTTGAAGATTTGAATCCAAGGACGTACCTTTGACTTTAAGATATGTTCGCTTTTTAAAATAATTGTCACACGCTGTAATGGCGTAAGAAAATATCGCAAGGATATATTTAGAGCCCTAGAACTCAAAAAATTGTTCTCTTCAGAAATGTGAAATCTAGTAATGCGTATTTTGGTTGCGTGATAGACTTGTGCTTTAGACTTTTTCTTTCTAAGAATTTATCCGCGTCGGACAGTAGAAAAATAGAAGAGGTGATGTTGTTGAGTACCAATATCGAGTTTGCTTCTTTTGTATACCGATCCTGTAGGAGGTCCTGGCAACCCTGATGAGCATTAATAAAACTACGGTAAACATACAAAATGTGTCAAGCTTGGCTATGCGGTACACGTTACTTCGCTGAAGATACTTGGAAAAGACATCTCGTTCGAACATGTATTAAAGAGAGAAAGCACTTTTCTATTAAGGATGAAATAATGCGATTTTATGTGATTTTAAATTGAGTTCCAGTAAAGTAAAATTAATTGAATTCACAAAGCCTTAATTTTAATTAAAATGCACATATGTAAATCATGTTCTATCTTTATCTACAAGGTTTTTCAGAAATAAGGTAACTAAAATAAACTAACAATTAAACTTACAATAGCCGAAGCCGGTGAAGTATCAATTTGACGTGACCTTGGCTAAATTGGCTGCCTTATTGAGTAGGAGCGGCGATTGCTGGCCTTAGAAAGTAACGAGGAAACCTCGATTGTCAAGGCGCATGAAGATTAACCTGAAATTTTCTACGGATTCCATCCTGCAAAATGTTGCCATCAAATAATAATAATAAAATTGGCTGCCTCTGAATTGACACAATAATTGTGATATAAATAGATTTTCTTAAAACATTAAATGAAAAAAATGTCTTAAAAGTTATGACCACCATCAAAATGTTAGTAAAACTGTACTTAATTTTTACATCGTACTACACAGATACAAAGAGAATAATAATGTCCCGGAATAATTTCAACACTGATCATATAATAATATGTATATATATAAATAAAATACGGTAAGATATAATGGCCTTAAGACGGTACATAAATTAACATGTTACTGTATGTACAATTCAATACATTTAAGTTTGTACTAAATACGAGTACATTTGTTCGAGTGTGCGTCATTTCCACAAAATGATTACTGGCACGCGCCAATGTTTGTACAGCGACGGGTCTCCAACACTTGTTATTAATTCTCATATCTATTAAGAACTTGTGACATAGTAGCCAAGAGATAATGTTAGCGATTAATAGAAATACGAAATTTATCGTAATCTTTTAAATGCAAACTTCAAATAATTTTGCAAGCACACAAATTTCTGTATGTGTGTGTCCCTTTGATTTCTTACGTGTGTCCGTGCTTGCGTTTTTGTGTATCTATTTTCTATAGAGCATGAAAATATAAAGAACTTTAAGTTGACAAAAATATTTTGTTCGTTAAATTTACACATTTTTATACATCACGGTGTACGTTACATATTTATTTATGCTGATATTTAAATACTCGCAAAAGCAAACCGGAACCCTCAGCGGAAGAGTACAATATTGGATTGTTTTAGTAGTTGACAAGATTTAACTTAATATATTTACAACATATTATAGCTAACAAACCGTTAAATTTAAATTAAACCCATCAACATTTATTTTCATAAACACTCGTCATAATTAGTAACTAACTAGTTATATCATTGTAACCGCTGACCGCCTTTCGCTTGCTGATCAGTGGTAAGACTACACAACGGTGCCAACAGCGACAAGTTCAAAACTGTGGTACTTTTCTATAGACACAGCCGTTCGCTCCGAATGTTGTGTTCACGCAAGTTCGCCGCTCAGAATTACTAACACGAGCATAATTGTAAAAATCGTTGTTTTAAATTATTTTACTAGTGATAGCGAAACTTATGTTGACCGGAAGAGGAGGGGAAAAAGAGGGGTTGCATCTGTTTCACGCAAGAGGTTATGTGCTCTCTTTCAATGTTATAGTAAATAGCATTTGATTATAAAAACGCATAAAATGTTATATAAGATTCATGTCCAGCTGCAATCATCTGCATGTCAAGATATACAAAATTAAATCTGCAATTACACAAAAAATTTCACGGATATTACTTCTATTTCGGCTGCATTGTTAAGACATCAGTTACGAGATTGCGTATAATGTCCACAGTTTTCAATCATCATTAAACTATTGAATAATCAAATTCTCGGTGTAAGAATTAGTGGATCAATACAAAATAAAAAATAAGTAAATTAGAGCCAGCAGAGGTACTCTGATCAAAACGAAGAGGTTCGAAAGGAAGGCCGGAACGAAAGTAAACTTAATAGTCGAGGAAGAATACCTTGTTGATTTATTTAGAACCATAGCCAATGCATGAATGAATTACAAGCCGAATAATATCTATGTGAAAATTGCATTTATAACTAACCAAATAGTAGTATAGTATTTTTATCGCAAACATATTTGTGACTACAAATATAGATAAGGTTTCATATAGGTACAATTGTAATTGAACATATTCTCGTGCGTCTGGTTATAAAAGACGTCACTGCAATTATGAACAATGTACTCATTAATAAAAACGTGCCACGGGAGGAAATACCCAACAATTGTAAAGTAAAGTTCTGGACTTAACATTGACGTATCAAATAATGTACATTACTCATTCTTTCGTATGTTCACTATTTTATATTATAGTATACAGTTACTGAGATTTTAAATAAGTGTTCCTGTGTTATATTTAAATTACAAACGTAGAAACGTAAAAATTATTAGGAATATTTAATTTGTTATGGGGATAATCTAATCAGATTTGAACTTTTATCCTGCTATGAAGCAAAGCAATCAAAGGATTCTTCTAGGAGAAACTTACCACAGAAGATTATCGACTGTTTCTTGCTAACGGCAGGTCTCAGTGATCGTATTTGGCTTCAGAAAAAACTATAATATTCTAATATTTATAGGCTATAGTTACTAATGTTCATTCTCCGTGGTCTTGCGCAAACAATAACAAAAAAATGTGGCTGTAATAAAAATGAAACATTCATCTTTTTCCACTTTTCAATAAAGCATATTAATAAGTTATTAAAAAAAGGTACTTATTTTTAAAGGTATTTTTAAATACCAATATTTATCAGTCAAATAATTCTTTATTTAGTTAGCTTATTTTAAATTTATTCTGTTGGACTTGTTTTTTGATTATGCTAACTAGCGAGTATCCTTTAAGGTTTAAAGGGATTAAAGCTATAGATAAAATTTAAAAAATATGTATTTAATGGTTTTTTTATCAAAAATATTACCTATATTCTTGATTTAACTCTGAATTATAATACATATTAATAAGTTTTTATTTTCCGTAAGTCCGAAAAATCGGTTGATATTGTTAATGAAACAAATTTAATTTTGTTGTCGGCCACTTAAATTGTAGGTAGGTACTGTAATTTCGACAACGAATTGTCAATATTGTGCAGAATATCAGTACTAGAGGGCGCTGTTAAATAGAAAATCATTCTACAAGTCAACTTACAAAGTGGCACGGACGGCCCTTGCGCTCATATATTTGCCTATGAAGTCTCGTTAATATTCCCTCGTAGTTGTTGTTAACAGGAACAATCCAATCACAGATAGACGGCTTCGCTTCCTATATTCACTATGAACACGGATAAGATTTCGTGGTGCTCGGATTAATTGTAAGTGAAAAACGAAATGGCGACATTAATAAACTGTTGTTCAGAATTTTAAGAGACTAATTACGGCTTTATATACAAACATATCAGTCGAGGTCAATACTGATATATTTAAATGTGAAAGTATAACGTACATACTCGTGTAGTTCGTCTATTTTTTTTCATGTTACTTGGACAGTCATTGATGTGGTAGATGAATTCACAATTTTATGTTGCGAATATAAGAAAAGGAAATGGACAAAAGCTAATAATTTAAATACAATGCGCATGTACACGGTTTTGTGTAATTTATTATAAGTATTGAAAGAGCCAATTGTAATTTGTCGTAAAATAGTAAATCTGAAATATAATCTGTGATACTGTTTATTTATGACCGTTGACTAGTATGTCTGTTAATAAAATCGATACTAAAATACCTAAAAAAATATGTTCTCCATATTGCCAGTAGAAATAAGTGGAATTTTTTGCTGTTTTCAAACACGATTTCAGTGGCGAACAGCTTAAAATGTTTCCAATATAAATGAATTGTCGTAACGAAGCCTTTCGGTGTTCGTTTCTAACAGGACAAAGCGGGTCAAATTCAACGAGTTCAGTTTCGGTAATTGGGCAACGCAACGTTTTCCCGCGGTCACGTTTCCTAGCAGACGAATTCTGTTCTGTATTTAAAAAAATACTAAATGTTATTGTAAAGTCGAATCGGAGCAATTTTAATTGGCTTCGCGGGTGTTTCGACATTATAATGCTACTTAATTTCCTGTTGATTCTCGCTGACTAATCACTAATAATAATACATTATTAAGAGACTTCGTATCATTCATTATATCATACCTGCGTACCTAGCTGTGTTAGAACGAATTAACCTAGAAAAAATTTATTGCGTTAGCAAATAAATAAATATTGAAGTGATATTGTTTCTCATGGAATTTAAAAGCATTAAATCCTTTTTGTTAACATTATATAAAAGAAAATCAATTGAAATTTTCTTACCGGCAATACGCAAGCCACACCATATTTCATATTTGAGTAAAAATTACAGAGTTGTGGGCGCAGACGTGAAATGACGTAAAGTGGGGTAAACAATGCGAGTGACCAGCGAGTTTTGAACCAGAAATTCCTGTCCTCCAACAATAGGTTCTGTTTGCGTCTTAGGATGTTGTGTACAAACCGCACTGAAATGTTGCGTGTAGTCAGACGGCGACCTCAGCCTTGCACGTATGTACGACGTTTTACAATATCATGTAGTCCTGGTACTTGTGTGATGTAGCCGTGTCGATAGCGCAGTGCACGGCGCGCACTACAACGAGACACTTGTTTCTTTAAACTAGAAAAAAACCCCGTTTATAGGTAGGGTGGTAAAGTTGCGTTACCTGTGATCCCCCCACCTGTTGCGCCCGCGCATCGAGAGCCGCGCCGAGACCCGTTTTTTTCCCGTCCCTTTCCCACGCGGGCGCAAGGTTGAGCGATCTTCTTTCATTAGAATTTTTCTCGCTCACCTGCCGTACGGACGTGTCGGTGTCGCGCGTGCTTTTCGTGTTTAGAAATTCCTGTGTGGTTAACATTGTAAATTCGATTTTGTGTTGTGTTTGTGTGTATGTGAAGTGTAATATGATAAACATCGAGGCGCTTCAGGATGCATTATAAATTGTTTAAGAGGTAACACTCGAGTTGTCAATTTGCACAAGTGTAACTAACAACATTTTGTTTGATATAGCGTATCGTACTCTATTATAGTATAGTAATTTATTTAATATGCCCAAGTATTACAGCCCTGGTTTCTTAATACAGAACGTTTTAATATGGAAAATTGTGTACAGCCTTCGTGTTAGTTGCATGAACAGTCGATGCCTGACAGGCTTCGTTGGGTTTTCGGTTGATCAAATACATTTTTGAATTTTACTTAGCCTAACGGTTACTACAGCTTCAGGTAAATACGATTACATACGAAGTTCTCATGTTATAGAAAATTCATTATGAACATTTGCAAAGGTTATGACTATATTATTTATGTGTCTAATATTAATTTACTTATGAGGATATTTAGGTGGACTATTAATCGTCACCCATTGCAAAAGTAACACACACTTATATCGTTAGGTGTTTGAAGTTGTAGGAGGGTAGCTTACAATTTTGTTTGGTAATATAAATGAATAACTTGAATTGTTGAAATTGAAAATTCTTGGTCGTGTTTTGTAAACAGCGATCGTGGTGTTTTCACGGCTACTAATATCTATGCGTATTATGCAATTTGCTGGTTATTTAAGTATGAAACTCTTTATTTAACTAATGTCCGAATAGTGTTAAGTAAAAGCCATGCTTAATATTCAGGAGCTAATTATTATTCAGTTAGTATTTCGTTTTGACGTACATTTCTTAATAGTCTTTGTAATAATCGTCGTTTAGTATAGGCAATATTGATGAAGCCTTAAAAATATTTTATTAGTATTACGGGTGACAAATGTTGCATTGGGTTTATGGTTGGCTCGTTGTTCCAGTGAACCTGGCGGTTGGTCAGTGAACCTAAGTACTGAGCAGGGAGTTAGGAATTTGACTCGCATAACTATGCACGTCGGCCAACTATATATAAAACAATTTAATCCATTAAGTAAATAATCCTTGGGTCCGTAGCTGTTGGGTTTTTCTAACATGAAATTCCTACTAATAGCTCGGAATCTGAATATGTGCCGGCCTTACTCTTAGGAGATTATAGGCGTCAGCTTACGTAATAAATAATAATGTCATATGTACGTACAAAGCCATAATAAATACCTTAGAACATCAAGCCTGTGCTCTAGTAGACGAACAGCTGATGAAACGCATAATATCCGCATAATTATATATCGGTATCCATATTTTTTATCTAGAAACAGAAAAAATGTTTAGGAATCGAACTCACAACCCTGGCCCAGCAACCAAAATCACTAACAATAAGTACGTAACCAACGGACAGGCTACCTACGGAATTTTTACGCTAAATTGTTCTCGTAGGTATCTGACCACTTATTTTAGAAAGTAAAATCTAAAATTGCCATGAAAATTTTAATGTACTTTAATAGGTGGTGTACAGAAATGCGCGTGAGTTCATTCTTCTTGATGCAATTTTGAGCAGAGATAAAGAAAAAATACACGACTGTATATTTTTAAAAATGATGATAAAACAGTTAATAATATTGTATTGGAACAAGAACCATAAGATCCTCTAATCACAAGCGAAGCCACTGCCATGGCAATCAGACAACTGATATGCTACATGTTGAGATTTCTACGTACATACTTATGACGATGATCTTAAATCTATTGCATAGAACAACCGCACTAATATTTGTCAGAGGCGGGATCGAATCTATATAAACTATTATACTACTAATAGGCTACTAAATATGAATAATTAAATTTAGATCAGAGATACTATAAATGGCTGTGCTGAATTACGGTACCAACAAGGCTCCAAAGCATCGCAATATAAAAACATATATTATTCACATATCGTGTGTTCATATTAACTGAGAATATCAGTAATGGACGTCTAAAGTAACAACAAAAGTATGAAATGTATAATCAAGGATCATAAAACATTAATTGAATGTAGGCAGAAAGGTTAAGTTTCTTGTGTTCTTCCCAACACGTTACGTTGAAAAAGTTAATTCGTAGTTAGAACACACGAAGCCTTAAGGCTGTTGGCGTGAATCACTTGTAGCCATGTAATAGGATCTTACATGCATCTTTCAAATTAGGGAGAGAGAGAATCTAGAAGTGGATTTGTAATGTTTATTGTTATAATAATAATAATCGACCCATTTGCCATTCCATTGTTGGAATATGGGTATCCTCTCATATTGAGAGGGTTAAGGCCATAGTATGATATACTGGCCAAGTGCGGGTTGGCAGACTTCACACACAATCATCATCATC
>DWMF01001222.1:0-11945 GCA_018244815.1 Parelbella polyzona | reverse complement strand
TATTACATACTCTGCTAAACGTAAGTACGCCGAGACGAGGCGGCGGCCCGGCGTTCTGTCCGTGATGCTGGCATTTTTATTACGGACGATTTATTTATACCGCCCCTTGTAATTTGTATTGTACGGAAAACATACCGTCTTGTTGTTAGGCGATAAGCGCAAAACAAAGAAAATATCCGACGCTCTCAAGTCTAGCTGTATGGGTACTTAGAAAAAATATTTAAGTAATTAATCATTTGTCTATATTAGCCATTTGATACGATTTGATGAATTTTCTAGATGATGTATTTCTACGCGTTAGCTTACCTTTCTCATACACAGAAAGTATGTATGTAAAATTTCTTAGTAGTAGATAGGTACTCGTATCTTAGCATAAAAATCGAACAAACAGAAATAACCAAAACAAGATAACAGTGCATCAGTTTTTTGTTATGACGGATTCAACAAAGTAATGGTTTAGTTTTAAGTAGCTGTTAATATTTCAGAACATGTACGAAAAAGTACTTTCCTAGTGTTGAAAGTATACCTATATAATAAATAGATTCTATGCTTCAAAAATTTTCAACGTGTATTTTCTACCTATATCGTCGGAGTCGTTCCTGTCATTGTGCTGCTATTTGTTTATGTTATTTTTCTTCAATACCGTCTCGTACACCAGTAAAGTGCGAACTAGATAGTTACTGGCACTCTGTAGCAGTAGACTGTCTCCGTTATTAAATAGTAGTTTAGAGAAGAAGATTATGGAATCCCTATTCGTAAGTTCGCTTAAAGGCTACCGATGAGATCTCGAGCAGACACCTGCGCTGATCGCGGTCTTCTTCTGGTGCAGCTTGGACGATGTATCCATGCGGATTGTGCCTAATATGTTATACGTTTCTGTTAATAATATAATTACTTCCGTAAATTCAGTCTGTTTTAAGGTGTACCATGTGGTGTGGTAGGGTGTGCAACCATCTGGCGTCACAAAGACGCTGGTGTGTTCACACTGCACTGAATCGTTGAGCGTTGCTTATAAAATAAAATAAGAGCAATATTGTAGTGACGATGTCAGGAACAGTAGGTATATGTTTCAGCCAGCGTTACTATCTAGTAGTTACGCTTCATTTTGACTTTTAAGTATATGGTATCATGCTGCAAAGTAACGTAACAGCACGCCTAATTCCTGAAGAGGTACGCAGAGGAGTGTAGTATACTTAAACGTTACACGTTTAAATTCCATGCAATTGGTGGTGGGCCTATTGCCATACACCGGACACAGATTTTGACTTCGAGTCACTATTACAAATTGTAAATTAGAAAAATCTAATAGTACCCGACCCGGGATTTGAATCTAGGACCTCCCGATCGGCAGTCGCACTTGCGACCGGTCGACCAACGAGGCAGTCAGTCTGTCTGCTTATTTAACAGTCCATACATCGAGTTGTAAACTGCTATTACATAAATAAGCATCGTGATAATCGTCATAAAACTGACTTTTACTTCTTCAATATCCTCTTAGTAATAATTAAGTGGTATTCTAAAAACTTAATGTTGAGAAGAGCTCTTAAAAAGAAATAATGAAGGATGCTCTCGGTACACAAAAAGTTGGAGCTCTCACAATTTCAGAACTAGCTTCTGAAACTTCATATTCATCTGTTAAAAAGGGTTGTATATAGAAAACGGGAAGCATATGTGCGGCTCTCACCTACTTTCTAGGTTTCACTGAGACTGCAAAGGAGTTCTGCTGAAAAGTAGGTCGAGTGCGAGTTACCGTTTTTTATAATCTAATCTGGTAAATCTATCAAGTGATAATTAATATGTAATAGGTGCGATATTGAAAACCTAATACAATTTTTAATATTAAATTGCTAAACGACTATTCCGTCGGCCTAAATAACAAGTGGCAGGAAACGGACGCGAATCTCAAGAAATTGATTTAATATTACCCTACGAATTACCCAAGTCTAAATACAAAAGTGGTACAAAAGAAGCTGTACTTTGCAATCTTCAATCTATATGCCCAGCGTGGGGATTAAGATCAGCAACCCCTCAGAGGAAGCCATTGTTGAGCAGTGGTTTAAAGAAGCTGATGCATTATTTTGGCACATATCCTTGACAGGTCTTTTTTTGATTTTTTGCACAAATAATTTGGTCATTTACTTATGAAACACAATACTAGGTTGAATATTTCAATGGATTGACTGCACGAAGTCAAGGACGTAAACTCTTATTACAGAACTTTGTACAATATTTCGAGAGTACAAATTCGTGAAGCATAAAAATGAGCTAACAGTGAACTGACAGTAACAGAGAGTTTGTCCTGAACTTTAGTGCGCATAAAATTTTATTGGCTGTTCGAGAGTCGGTCGGCGGACGTTGGTTCTTTGTATAAGCAGTAAACAGTTGATTATAAATTAAACGTAATTATTTACATTAAGAGATTTATGTACATGAAATTATTAATAATATTTATATGTCATACAAATGTGTTTGAACGATAAGTATATAGCAGCATATTATTCATTATAACATTACTCACCACAGTCCTTGTTTCGAAGTGACTCTAAAACGTCGCATCTCACCGCATGACATTTTGCTCAACGGCAATTTATGGCGGATTTCCGAGCTGGTTTACTATAGGTTATATATCAAAGTTAATCTCGCAGACTGATGATCGAAAAATGGTTAAAATAAAACGAGGTTTAAAAAATAAAGGCTCGCGAGCAGCCGTCAATGGTGTCGATAAATCATGGCGGCCTCCCCGCGGGACCCGCACTCTCCGAGGGACCCGCGCTGCCGCAAAAACACCCTAAATCCGTCTGGACCCACCCTTGTAATCGCAAGATAATGGACGCAGATTGAAAAATCATCCCATCTGTAGCGACGGCTAGAACAAGGCCGCCGACCGGTATCGCCGCCGCAAAAAAGGACGCCAAATCTAAATTGGTATAAATGTACGCGACCGTCTCAGGGCTCGACAACATTCTGTTCTTGTTCGGTGTAACTAGTCGTACTGCGGAGCTGTCCACTTTAACACACCTGCTACATATGTCTATATATGTCAAATCATAAAAACATATTCGTAACGCATTTAATTTTTAAATTTGGTTGCAATTGTCTCTTAAATATTCACTGAATTGTCGAAAACAAAACATTGAGCATTTACAATTGCGTCAATTTTGAAAACGGTCCAAAACTTATTCAGCAAAAGCGAATTGGCTTAATAATCTGTTTCGGTGTCGCCCTCGTGCCCAGTCGCCTCGCACAATGAAGTCAGTATTCCGAGCGCGTGGAAAAACAAGCGAAGTGCACGCAATCAGCCGGCGCGCGATTAGCTCGCCCGCGCCCGGCCACGTTCACGTTACTTACATATATTGTTATTGGGTTTACGTTGTACAGATCTGAATGCTACAATAATGGCGGGCTTTGTACCGCAAAATATAAACTGGGTGCAGGTTCTCAACGGAAACATTCTGTATCACGTTCGATTTCGAACCCTCTTTTTTATTTAAAATACCTACGAGTAACAATAGATCTGCAGTCAAGCCGCGCGTCTTCTTAAATTGAGACCAAATTCAGATTACGATTTATGTCACTGCCTAAAAATATTAAAATAATTAGATGTGTTTGTAACGATAAGTAGGCTCACCTTGTTTGTGGCTCTTGACAATATTACATAATTTGATATTCAGAGCAATTCCGATAGTCTCACGACAGATTTTCAGGACGCAAAAATCAGAAAGTAACACTACATTTGTAATCCCCGAATAGCCAGACAGACTCTTATAATTCGAAATTGCATATTCGACCTCCCGCGATGAATGTGACGTTCGTGTGACCTGTTCGTAATGTGGCACAACTTGCCAATCTCAATCAACAAGCTTGCGTCAAAATTACAAATTTTGAAGTGGTCGGTTGCGAAGCCGAGTTATATTATGATGTTTGTGTACCCGATGATATCAATGTCACTTTAAATATTCCCCTTGTTATTCTCGTCCAAAATATTATGTTTTATACCCTGAATCACAATGAAATTGGGACTGAGATGCGAAGTTTAAGGTAAGATAAACGGACACTTTGCCTTGTAAATAAATTCTGTTTGTTACTCAAAAACATGTTCGAATAATCTATAATAGTATTAATAATTCCAATATTTGCATATTTCTTTCTCATCCAGACGTTCAATATTGACATAATTTAATTATATTGTATGTATATTCGGACCTATGTTTGAAAATGGGAAAGGTAAGGTTACATTTTGTAGTCATTGTTATAAACTAACAAATTTTCTTTAATGTCTTTAATTGTGAATTTTATTTTAATAGTGTAAAAATTCGATCATGTTTTATGTACAATGGAATAAATAAAGACGAACGATTGCCTTGTATTGTTAAACTAGTACTTGTAATGATTTCGAAGAGAAGAGTGTTGGTTCGGCAAAGACTATGTCTCCGCGGATAGTGGGCGGCGCGCAGACCGCTGCTCCCAACTGCTTATGTTATTATTTCTTTAAGGTTAACGGTAATTCGCTTCAACAGTTTTTATTATTTTGCTTTCAACTCTTTTATCATTCCACTGTTAGACACGGGTCTCATGTCATGTTGGCCAAGTGCGAGTTGGCAAATTTCACGCTCTTCAGAGATATTTTTTTGAAACCATGAAGTGTCCAGATTTTCTCGTATTATTTTTCTTCGCTGTTATAGCTAGTGACATTTAATCGTGTACTCAGTTTTTGTAACGAGATGCGCCACAGGATTTGCATCCCGCCTCGCGGAGTGAGAGACAGAATTCCAGAACATTAGACTATCACTGCTATTAATGGTTCCTATTGATTAAAGGCTTAAAAAGACTTATAATATCATTGATAAAACTAAATATAGTTCCTGTACTGCAGCTAGTGAATAAAACGTGCATTTCTGTATGAAGCCAACTTGGACAAACTTCTTTTTTGGTCCGTTTTAGTTGCGTAAACTTTCGTAATGTTAAAAGTTTTCGCTTTCCACCGCGGACGCTCCATTCAATCCCTGGAGGCGGTAGAGTCATGAGACTTTATTTTCCTTCCCATACACAGCTCATTTTAAAATAAAGCTAGCGACAAATATAAAATATATGTTATGTATATCTAACTGGACTAAATTAACCTGCGCAGTTCTACAGTGGCGTTAGTTTTGCATTTAAAATTAGCGATGTAAGTCTGTAACGTTATATCACGCCATTAATCTCCGAAATGGTAGGCAGAGGAGTGAAGTACAGTTCCATATTTCAGCATTATGAGCCTATTGCCATACACTGGGCACGTATCAAGACTTCGAGTCTCTACTAGAAATTTTTACTAGAAAACTTAAGTTAGAAAAATCCAATAGTAGCCTACTCGGGTATCCAAACCAGGACGTTCCGATCAGCAATTGCGTTTGCAAACACTGGACCGAAGACGCAGTCTATGTTAGTGTGTATGTACATATCCAAACATATCTGACATTTTTACTGTGAACACCTTGAACAACGAAAAATTACATACGCTAAAGATCCGTCCGTTAGATATTTTTATATATCAAAGTACGAAAATATTTAAAATATTTTGCATCAAATATTATTAGTTAAAAAGTAGATTTGTTTCGAGGCGATAAAGAATATATATAAAATAGAAAAGGTAAGTAAATTTCCCGACAGAACACTAAAAGTAAATGTATGTATATCTACATACGTACGAATAATGTAACATGTACCTGTAGTGTAGCCGTCGAATACATCCTTCAAAGCGTTGCAGATAATGTGCTCTGATAGTATTACGAAGTATCCAGAGAACTGTGTCAAGGACATCAAAGCTTCCTTTTCCTATTCCTTTAGAGAGTCTTTGTTTTTGTTCCTGTATTTTCTTTTCTTGTGTACACTTTTCTTTTCACCGTTATTTGAATATGGCGATATTGCGAAAACATCAAAAAATAGACAGGAGCGGGTTATTTATTAGGAGAACGATCACAGTTCGCGCGTAACCGGGCCACATCAAAGTTGTGCGGCACATGTACCCACTTACATAAGCATAGGTTCTCACTCGCTGCTGGGAGCGTCGTTGACTCTGCGGGAAGTCACAACACATGTTGTATCCAACCAAAAGGACTTAGGAGTACCTTACGTACCTATAAGAATAGTTCTTCTTTTTTACCAGATTACGTCAGTTACTGTTAGGGTACTCGACTTTCTTGAGGTCACAATGATTACTGCAGTTCTTTCTCCTTTGACGACGCCTTGTTAGTGAGACTATGAAAAGTACTGCTCTGTAACAGACTGTGCAATATCTTGTACCGGTGTTTCTTCTTGAGGATATGCAGCGCGTGACTTAAGTCGCGAGGATGCGGTGAAGGTCGTTCAAGTTTAAATATCAGACCATCAATCACTCAACAAGTTGCAGCAGAACCTTCGCGAAACAAGATGTCGGGCAGGAGAGACACTTTAAAATATTCAAACTAATTTTTCACATTGTTGTGTGGCGGAGTTCAAAAATTGTTTATTTTATTTAAACGTAGCAACGTTCCTGCGATAAATCTTCATGAACCGTCATATCTCCCGAAGCTACGTGACGTGAGGCTGTAAATCATTTATTGTTGTGCGTTATCGTCACGAATCAAGCGCAAATACATTTGGGGCCGCGCAAAATCGGAATGAATTTAATGTCTCTTAAAATTAATGTCTCTTAAAATCAGCTTGAAAAATCAACGTGCAGGCTAAGGAGGGTGATACAGTTTGAATGTGGGCGATTCTGAAGCGGTTGTCGCGAGCAGTGCTGCTGAAGAAGCTGATAATTTAACGTAAGATATGTTCTACAAGTTACGTTACATGACGTATCACACGTTTATATTCTTAATATAGTAATGCGAGCGATGTCTATTTAGCTATAAACATCGATGTGCAGAGTGCGCCGGTAAAGGATAAGAAAGACATGATTTTGGTGCATTAATTTGCGGCTCGGGAAGCATTGACACAGGCGGGCTATTACACTCTTTTGGTCTTGAGCTATCCTATAGAAGACCGCTGAACGAGCCATTTGTCGCCATTGCTCCAAGCCCTGTAGGCTGGTGTCAAAGAGGTTTTCTGCACCTATTAGACGTTTGGCTCGTTTTTTCTCTGAGTCTAACGCGTTTATTTTATTTTATTTATTAAGCATTCAACTGACACTTGGCAGGTCCATTCCAGAGGTGACAGCCGTACTCCATACACGAGTAGGTATATCCGGGCTCGGTAGAGGGTGAGTATTTGTGTCGGTGTAAAATCTCACCGCGCCGCCTGCACGGGTGCCGCCTCACCTTGTTCAGAATGCCAAGTTTCTTTGCGGCTGGTTTTACTGCAAACTTTATGGAGCTCCAAAAGTTTATGTTAATTGTAAGATCCATGTCTAACATTGGAAGTCGATCTGTATTGATGAGGATACGTTTTTGAAAGGAGGGCGTTCCTTTTGCTAGAAAAAATATACGCTCGAAAAAAGTAACTCTTCCGATGGCTAGGTCGACGGTGGCATGATTGATCAGATCCGGGCCGCTCAACTATCTATCCTGCCTATGTATAATTTAAGTGGATAACTATGTACAATAAATTAATTTGACGGATTTAAAGAGTTTATGTCGGTACAAGTAGTACGGAACATGATGAATTCCGTGTAAGCGGGCGGCGGCTGGCGCGGCGCCAGCGCGCTCCGGAGCGCGTTACAGCAATCTGTTGAAGAGTCGCTTGCCAACCACCAACACGAAGCAAAAAATGATAATGAAATGTATACTTAGCTTAAAAAACAAGCTTAATATATTATTATATTTAGTGAATGTGTATATCGGCTACGTCCTGGCGCGGCGCCAATCCCTTACCGATATAGCACATTATAACAATCTGTTGTTGCACTATTTTCCGATTCACGGTGTTCAATATACCTATAGATTTTATTAAAAGATTGTATGTAATCCCAAGAATAATTTAACAAAGAATTGTACATATAATTTTCTATGCCTACATTAATACAGTCGACGTTAGTTATAGTCGTAAGTGTTGCCGAGATTTTATCAAAAATATTTTGTTAATCGCTCAGCAATATGGAATAAGAATTGAAAATAAAGTGACATGGGCATGTACCGATATAACGTGCACGTAAGGATTTAATATAAAGGAACGCGCCTCCACAAATGTGCTTCACGGTAGTCGCGTGCGCTCCCGCGGGATCTCTGCTCCTCGCACACGCGTCGTGGCATGTCTACTAATGTATAACGTGAGCTTCCTCATAGAAAGCTATGACTTTATGACTCGTAACTCTGCTTTGCTGATGGCGCAATTCTATTGAGGAGTAGGAAAAGCAGTAAAAATCATTATTTTCACTTTAAGTTCTTTTAAACTACAATTTGTTTGCGCTCAAAATGTATAAGAACGTTAGACAATATTTAAAAAAATATGAAAATATAATAAGGATAGTTTGGGTTACGTAATAGCACCAATCAGACCTGCCTCTGGCGGAGTGTGCTTCTGAGGTACAAATTGTTCTAAATAACACAATGGGCCGTTTATTCTAACAGGGTGATACGAGTATTAATGTATTGAGGAGATTACGAAAGAAAACGACGAGTAAGGAGTAAAAATTCATTATGCTACTTAGTGATGTAGAGTTAGAGCAAACATCATTTTGAAGCGATTTGAAGCATTTTGGAGTAATACTAATGTGCTTAACAAATAATTAATTAGTCCTTAATGTTAAGGCGATGCTATTCAAGGACCGTCCTTTGTAAATTAGTTTAATTAAGCGATTATCATGAAATCCTCACTAGTAACTTTTTATAGAAATTAACTCGCATGAATCAAGTTCTTTAATCAAAGATGAATAAAAGAAAGAATAGCAAATTACATCAAGGGGCAAATAATGCAAATAGTACTTTCGACGTAAGTAGTACAAGGGTGGAATTTTAAAATTAAAAACTTGATACTTTGGCGACCAAAGAAAGTAGTGCGGTTTGAATTATCCCAACTCGTTTCTGATAAAAATATGGATTCGTCAATGTTTAAGGTTTTGAGTGTAATTAAAAATAATACTGTTTAATAATAAATACTAATAATAAAAAATACGTAAAACGTAAACAAAACTAATGATGTAATGCTGTTTATTTTATAGTAGTACTATTTTCTCAATACATGAGTAATACCTTAATATTAACATTCTGTAGATGACTGGTATGAAAAGTTCGCTATGAACCTACTTGTTTATAAAACTATTAGTTAAGCACTAGGAGAAAAGGAACACGTGCAGGCAGCGTTGGGACGACGCGTGTAATTTTTATCACTATTTATTATTTAAGTTTGTGTTTCACTCGTGTGTGTGTAAGTGTGCAAAAACGAGATTTTACGGCGTCGTAAAGTCGCGTGAGTGGCGCGCGACTACCTCGCAGGCGACTTTTATTAGCAGAGCCCTCGTCGAGCAAGCTCGCACGCAACTTACCAGCGACGTCCGAGTTAAACAACCATTTGGCTGGAAACGTGTTTACACCAAGTCAAATATTTTATTAGGGACTTATTATATGTAGGTAGGCCAACTAGAAGTCTCTAACGGGTGAATATTTTCGATCCCACTAGTAAATATTTGTGACTTCATTAGCTTTTTCTCTGCATTAAAAAGAAACTCATTTAGTGTGTTCGAGTTATTCTTATTAGCTGCAGTGAACCTTTTCAAATATACATAACGTTTTGTTACACATGCCCTCATCGGACAAGTATATGCTGGGTATTCCATGTTAGCTTCATTCTGCTCCATGTCACACGAGGGACTTTCATCTAACTCGTGGCACGAAATGAATGTCGCGCTGGAGGCACACAGTGTGCGCGGGCACCTCCGCGACGGCTCATTTCTAACTACTGCGAAGAGCGGACGTCGAGTAGTTCGCGTCGATCGTGTTTGAACACATCACAAGTTCAAGTTACATTCCTGATTCAAAATGAGTGCGAAGCTCACGCATTTTTAGTGCTGATATGCTCATGAGGATATAATTTGATTTTTTGCTGTATAAAACATCAAACCTGCGTTTGTCCGTGGGCTCATTTTATGTTACACTAGTTATGTTATAACAATCAGAGTGCATGCAATAACAATAGAATTGTTTCATATGACGGAATGGTTCTTGTACGGAAGTATATGGATGGGTTTTCGTAATGAACGAATCGATGATATCAAAACAATGCTTTTTATTTGGCACTGATTGCTTCATGTTTTAAAGTTCTTTGATCACGTAACACCCTGATAAAAAATGTCCACAATATTTGGCGACACATTCAGAATAGCTTCTGCTCGCTAACTAGGATTACTCGATTTAAATATTTTAAAATATATTTTATTATTATATCAATTCTCTATTAGATTGACATCCCACCGGGCGGGAGGGCGTCCTACAGTATGTTTGCCGAGCCAAGGTCTCCAATCCATTACGCGCCTACTCCATCTGTTGTCTGTTCTTCGGCAGATATGCAGATGACGATTTGCGAAAGACTGCAGGCAGATAACGGATACGACATGACGAGGACAGAGCGCGATGGCGATCATTGGGGGAGGCCTACACATGTATGTACATTGTTTGTCCAGCAGTGGCCTGAGATAGGCTGATGACTTGATTATTATGATATGTTTATTATTTCAACTATTAATTATTATGATGTTTTTATTATAGTAACTTTTTAATTTTTTTGACATTCTATTATTTGACATTATGTATTTATTTTTACAAAATTGACATTAATTAATTCTGCTAAATTGCCATTATACCATTGACATTGACTATGCTATCGAATTGGAAAATCTGTTATGATAGATAATGTCTAAATTGTAATTGGAATAAATAAATAATCATAAAACTTTGTGAGATACCTATATAATTATGTATATTGCATGTATTGTTTTCATTATATATCTAATCATTGCAAAAAAATAGGACAGAAAAGACCAATTTAGCCATTTAAAGACAGTAGATAAAACGCAAAAACGATTAGCTCATTAATAAGGGCGTGGGCTAAGCGCGGCGTGCGCCAGGTAGGTTCGGTCGTCGTAGATCTATTTGCCAGATCAGTGGCTTGGGTAGCTTCCTCCCTTTCATTGCGTTCCGTTAAGACGAGCCGAGCAAATGACGCGTTGCTTCGGGTAAAATAGAGGAAAATTGCTATAAGTTATGCAATCTCCGCACACACCATTAGCCCCAGCTTTCGGCGTTGCTAATCTAGCGCTTACAGCGTGTTTTACGATGTAATGTTGCTAGGCACACGTCTGACTACGGCGTTACTTTATACATTTGTTTGTATTGAGTATTAGCAAGACATTCCATGTTAATTTCAGTAATGTATGCAATAGGTTTAAAGAAATCGTTATGATGCTCGTTGGCTCGTTGTGCACCATAGAAAAGCTAAGATGCTTCTGAAGACAGTTGTAACAAAACTAGCTTTAACGCTCAAAATTATAAAGTTCGTCGGGGGTCAGACTACAGATAGTGGACGGGAGTGACTGCACCTGGTGTCTAAGTAGTCGCAGGTGGCCCGGAGACTCAAAATTTACTGGTCAACTGAATCCGATGCAAGACGCAGTAATTCTTTTTAAAACGTGTATCTGTCTGTTTACGTGACGTGAAAATCACCAAGTCTGTGTTTAGTGTAGTAACCATAGAAGGTGAAAGTTCGTTATATTAATGACCGTTATTGATGATTCAGTTCGCCGGTAGCTCACACACGTGGGTATTTTCGCAAACAACATGATTATATGGGTAATATAATAAGCATGAGTAACGTGAAAATTTCATTTTATATTTTATTCGAAATCATTATTCTTTTGTTTACCTTTTAATACATTGCTCATTAATAATTTCATGAAATCGAACCAATACATATTCACACTATTATCCTCCATGCGGTGTGTGCATCGCGTACTGTGAGGCAGCGCGTCACGTTGCAGATTTTACGAGCGAGGT
>DWMF01001221.1:0-11953 GCA_018244815.1 Parelbella polyzona | reverse complement strand
TGTTCCAGCCATATGCCCATAGGCGACGGTGACCACTTACCAGCAGGTGGCCCATCTGAGTATTTGCTAGGCTAAATATATAAAAAAAAGATACTCATACTGTATTTTAAAGTGAATGAAATGAAATTCATTATTCAAATATTATCATTAGTGTAAAATGCTCTGTGATTCTTTCATTTGGTTTTTAATTAAATTTGCACTATATTGTCAAATAATTGTTAATTCTTTAATTTTAATGCAATAATCGCAATAATTTAGTTAGCATGTTAGTGTTTTATTATTATTATTATTAATTATTAAGTAATCATTGTGACATCAACTTTGTTTACTTGGGTTTAATGATAGTCAGTTCAAGAATGTTTCGTTAATTGTTTAAATTCAACCATTAAGATCCTCACCATATACATAGAAATATTTGCTGTTTATGTGCAAAAGGCAATGAACCTTGTTAAGTAGCAACATGGATCACCATTGAGATGTGAAGATTGTCAAGTTTTTAGATTTCAAACAAATTGTAAACAGTCCATTAAGATTGTTGTGACTGGAATATACAGCATATACAAGAACAATTCTATGATAATATTGCTGAATTAATGTCAGACTGTGTAATAGATCTCTATATTGAGTTTTTTTTAAGTAACTAAACGTATTTTATTGAAGCAATTGAATGCTAAAAATGAAAAAAAAATCTTTCTAGATTGCTGCTGACCTGTGTTTTTTACATACATATGTTTAATGTGTGAGATAATATTGCATCAAACGATAAATCCTGTTGACTAAACTAGATCTAGACTAAATAATATATTATTTTCATAACATTAGCGCATTAGCTTGATTCTTTTAAACGCCAAATAAAACGTCATTACCTAGAACAATTATATGTATGTGTACATATATATAATTATTTTAGGTAAATCACTTGTTTTTAACCTCTAGCCGTCTCCATACTAAGCCATCAATTTTTTCCCCTTTCTCTTCTGTATACTGTCCACTTGTGTGTTCATTTCGTATAGCGTGTGTTGTCTTCTGACTTTATTTTTGTTTTTGTTTTTTTTTTTTTATGTAATTTTCAATTATTTTTTTTAATTTTTAATTTTACTTTTGCCTGTCCTTTGAAAATTCCGCACACTCTACCCTGTTTCCTTATTAAACAGCTCTTTAATTTTCTCTATGCACATAGGTTGCCTGGAAGAAATCGCTACTTGAGCGATAAGGCCGCCTATTGCACACTCCCTTTACTTGGCGTATATTTGTGTAATTATTATTATTTTTTTATATTTTTCTTTTTTTTTGTCTTTACTTTTGTTTGTTATTCTGTGTACTAAGTTTAGTGTGCAGTAAAGTATATTGTATTGTATTGTAAATCTCAAAATGACTTCTGAATGGAATCGGACAGATAATATAAAATATATGCAGTAAGTAAATTGTTTAATGTCCTCAACTTTTGGTTAGAACTTTCAGTGAATCCAAGTAAACATAAGTATTGCACCGCAATAATATGTCTGTTTAGTGTGTACGTACATGTTGAATATTTTAAAAATCGATTATATACGTAAGGGTTTTAATGTGTGAAAATTCGCTTTTTTAAATAATAAATAAAATAAGCTTTGTATTGTATAATGAGTGGCATGTTGTATTTTAAAACATAATAATAAAAGAGCAATACTTAATATGTTGTGATACTTGATATTCAGTAATGCTATATGCACGAAAGTGGTTGTATCTATATAAGATATTGGACGGTTGTATGCGAGTCTATCCGACGATCGGTGAACTGGCATGATGTGCACGTCGCTCTCAATATCAGGATATAAATGTGTGTACAATAGCGTGTATACAGCTAACAATTCAATTGGACATTCACAACGTTAGCATTCCAATTGTAACAAACATAGCTAATAGGGAAGATTAATTTAAATACGTTTAATGTTATATTCTTTAATCTATCATTACATTTGGTTATTTTAATGTGATAGCATAGAAAGAACCCCCTGCAATGACGTATGGCGATATTCTGCTACGCTTACAAGCGAGTAGTGTACAATCTCAACTACACTATTTTTCAGAAAACAGTTCAGAAAGTTTGTTATCGTAATAATTATTCTATCGCTATTAGAATTGTCATATATCATAGAATAGTCTATGAGTCGTATAATATTATAATAGTCGTAGAATAATTATGATTTCAAACTTTCTCAACTGTTTCCTGAAAGATTCTGTTTTTGACATATTGGCACTCTAGTCGCAAATGACCGGTACGTATAACTCAATTAAATTATGTGTAAAAACGTTTAAGGAATAACACGTTACGTTTAATGGAAATGGCAAACGTGCAGTTTGGCTCGCGGCTGGTCGCCGTCACTTGCGAACGATACTAATCGTGTACATCATGTTAGTCCAATGACTTGTATTAATGGTAAATAGCGTGTGCCTATAATATAATAATGAAATTAATCAGCGTGGATGTATGCATATAACGTGTCGTGCCACGTTTGTTAGTAATGGTTATTTTAAATTTTATGAATATGTCTTTTTCGTCTCGCCGCTATTTCTAACCTTTGTACTTAAATTTCAAGGACATTACCGCCATATTCAGAAACTGCAACCGGAAGGTGTGGGGCACTGCTAGATTCTAGATAGGTATATATGTGTGTTTGTACATATATATATGGCATCACAGTGTACGTATGTATGTACATATATACATATGTATGGAATAAGCGAATTATTACAAAAGTTCTGCGTTATTTGTGTTTATGAATCATGTAAACATTATTGTGTCCACGTTTTTACATAGAGTTTTTGTAGTCGGGGTCGATGTTTAATTATATTTCTTAAAACGATTATTGTAACGGCCAATGTGTGCGCATAATGTAGACAATTTCACGTGGATTTTGATAATATAATTATAAATAAAAGCATTAACTATTTTTAATTCATATATGTACTTCTATATGTGTAATATTAAAAATGGCTTAACGAATTACGAAGTGGATATGGTGACTTAAAGATGTAAATAATATACGTGAATGATTTTTTGTAAAATTTATTAAAAGTAGGATATAACAATAAATAAATACTCCATTCCTTCGTTTCGTGGACCCTAGGCGCTCGGCCGTGTTGTATTTTTGGATGCGATGTATGGTATTTTTTTCCTATATTTCGAGGGAAAAAATCTGTTCGCTGTGTACATAAGCACGTGACGGAAAGTACAGTTACAATATTTTGTCTTGTCAAATATGTACTTGTACGCCAGGACTGACCCAGATCTGATGTTGGTTACGAGGCATTCTTATTAATAAATCGAAAATTGAAATTAAAAAATAATTAATAAATCTTATTATAGCAATATCACACATTATTGTTACATTGTCTGTTATTATAATATTGTACAAAATAAAGCGATATCCGATAAAAATATAATTTCGTTTAAGTTCCAAAGACCTTTAAAGAGTAGCGATATTTTGATACTCACTGACACCATTGTTAAAAATCAACGGGGAAAATGACGTACTTATAATTGTAGGTAACACTTCAACATTATTCACACACAAATATCATTCATCGACAGCTAATATTTGTTTTATTATCGAGGGGGTACCATCAAAAGGTGCCCGGTATCCTGGTAGTAATACCGGGTTATGTGGGATTTGTACCCTCAGTGGCGTTCTTCTGCGATAGTGGGAGGGTTCCGGAATGCCTCAGAATCTATAACCTACTTAGGACGACTTAGTCGTGACGTGACGTGATGTCTCAAAGCCTGCACGTGTAAATAGTGTAATTAAAAAAATTAAAAGTCCAGGACGTCCGTAATCAAAACGCAGAGGAACAAAAGCAACAATAGTGTCATGTATTTAGTGTTTCGGTCGTTTTAATTGTACCTGTAGAGATGGGCGCTGGCGGCGGTCCAGAAATTCCAAGCGTGGTATGCACCCTCCGTGGTGTAAAAACTCGCTAATTTCCACTGACTACGCTCTCGTAAATAATTGAACTCTTTCGCTGTCGACAAGCAGGAAGCGATGCTCGACGACGTGCTGCTTTCACAGTTTGAGCGAGTGTTATTATTAGGTAGGAATGATTGCCACTCGCTGCACAATGTTACACCTACGAATTAAGTTTTTTGTATGAATGTTACTGCATTTAGAATATTTCTGAGAATATCTAAGTATATTCTACATAAAAAGCTGTACAACAGACATTTTCCTGGTCTACACAAATGATATTTTTAATGATTTTTCATTTCAACCGACTGATAATTCGCCGCACTTTATAGTCGATTTATTATAATGGGGAGATGCAAATGAACGTGTTAGTTAAATGTGTTAATTGCTCTCATCTGACGACCTTCGTGTTTGAAATGCACCTAAATACTTGTCGACGTTTGGTTGGAACGTTGAAGTTCGAATAAAAACAGAGTCAAGAGCCTCGGGCGCCGTTGGCCTGCAGCCATGGACACGTGGCACGGAGCGTCAGGAAGCTCGTCGCGACGTAAACATGCCTATTTGCACAACTGATCTTGGCCAGATCTTGACCCATTAACACGGGAGGCGATGTCAGAGCTGTGTCGCTTTATGTATTTTTAGATGGCAGGCGGGAGCGGGGCTTGTGGAGTCGAAGCGGAGCGAGTACGGCGAACGTCGTCCGCGAACCATTCGACGGGCTCGCCGCGCGCTCGGACGCAGCATGCCCGCGGAAAAATGACAACTCGAGGCATCAGGCGGAAGAAGTCGTCCCTCTCCGAAGTGAAAGTGGCCGTGATTGGCGCTCCGTCGGTCGGCAAAAGCGGTACGTGCTTGGTCTTCAGCCGGACCCCCAAGACCCTAACATACCGGCGCTAACAGACAGTTTGTGAGTGGTTTTGGAATTCCATGGGGTCCGAATTTCCGTGTTTTATTTCAATTATTTTTTTTTCGTCCGCGAATTTAACATCATGTTTTCTCATTTTAGCACCAAAATTTACAGCCAATTTTAATTTATAATAAATTGTAAACAAAATAAGTTAGACAAATTAATGAATAGGTAAAAATTTTGTTAATCAAGTTCTAATTTAAAAATTAGTTCTGTCAACAACATGTAAATAGAACGCAAGGACTTGGAATAGAAAGCGGCTGTTTTTTTCATGTTTAATTAACACGATTTTCTAAAATGCTGCTTTACATATGGATTACTCAATATTTATATCAGGTAACCATCAATACGTGAGTAATAGAAGTGTGTATCGGCCACATGTAAGCACTCGTACGCAGTGACAGATTTCAGGAATATACAAAACATGTCAAAAGTGCGGTACGGCCGATTGGCACTTTTCCTATACGATTTTATGCTTGGGAAGACATGTTAACTGACGGGTCCCATTTCATTCCACATGAAAGGTCTCGCGAGGAATACGAGTTCAATTTCTAAATTCGAATAACAAATTCTAATTCTAATAAGAATTCCAAATTCGAAATCAACGACATCAACTCTGTAGTACCTACATTTACATTTGGTCTATATAGTGTAAACATTGTTAGTAAATTTTTATTTGGGACCTTGAATGACAATGCTTAAAAACTTTTTTAAAAACAGAAAATTTACTTTCTGAGTTATTACTGGTCATTTTGTTTTCTTTTAATTAATTGGACTAATATTGAAATACTTCACCGTAGGAATAATTTGTAAACACGTATAGAGAATATACTTATAAATATATCTTTGCTGAGCTGTTCTTTTTTAAATATAGTTTAATAAAAAACAGTACGTTTCTCTATATTTAAATTGCTGTGAGTCTTAATGTCGTCAAATAGCATTGCGAATACGATTATGATTACTTATACTTACATCTTATATTATACTAAGAAATCACCGATTTTTAATTTGCTAATAACCCCTTTTTCACCAATCCCTGTCATCTCCGTGGCTTTCAATGTTCGTTAATAATAATTTAAATAATTCTTTCTTGTTTACTTCTTACTGCATTAAGTTCGCTACGAATAATTTAATTATAAGATAATTTGATAACTTGCTGAAATACCCAAAATGACAAATAATTAATTTGTCATCACTTTCGGGGTCCCTATGCCTAAACTTTACTTAGAATTTGCCAGTGATAATTAAAAAATACTAAATATCATTTTGTGTCCTGTTAAAATTAATATACTTTTCAATTTGAAATGCGAACCGACTGATCCTATTAGTGTATAACATGTTCTCAATAAAATATTGTCTTCGGATTACTTACAAGTACTCGGTAGATACCTACATCCCAAACTCGACAAACACATCTTTCTTTTATAAATACAAATATTATTAATATTTTACATCTGTTCATAAGAGTAATAAATATGCTGGTCCTTATAATATTAGTTCTGAGTGGAGAGTCGAGCCCAGCAACCTCCGGTGCAGCACTCAGGATTTTTTACTAGATACTGCACCAACATGTCAGTTATTTAACAATTGCTACGTCTGTTATTGATGTGAATTGACATTTTGATCCTATTCCAGCGTGGGTATCATTGTCCCAACTCACATACCTATAACATCATATTTTGAATAGCAGTTAATTTGCAATTGACAGTTGCATGGCGAATGTGTTAAAAATCATCATTATCAATAATACGAAGAGTACGATGCCAAATATCTCTATGCTTTCTCTTCTGTCTATGCCCTAAGGGACCTAGCGTGAAGATAAGTATGTAGGTATATATCATCAAGAATCCATAGTCGTCCCACTGTTGGACACGAGTCTTCTCTCAGAAAAAAATATTGGGCCACATTCTGTGTTAAAAATATTTTACTTCTATAGATATCTTATATACACATGTTATATAATACATAAAAATGTAGAGTACCACAATGCTATAAAGGTATTTTTACATATCAAGCAGCTCTCGTAGGAAACGATTGGGTTAGTTACGTAAAACACATAAATAACCTCTCGCCAATTACGATTCCGTATAGTAAAAATGTTGGATTGAATTAACCTATTTCGGTCGACGCGGCTCGGAAAACTCCTGTACCATTCGCTTACAATCAGTCCACTTGCTGCGCTATACATAATATACATCTGGAAGTCATTGTATGAATAAACATGATATTTAAAAAAAATGATATAATTGTCTGTATTTTTGAAAATTTAAAAACTTCTCAAACACAAAAATATACGAATGTACATAAATAATTTGTGTACTAGTGTGCTCATGTTTTTTAAAGTGATAGTTCTTTGGCCGTAATTTATGTGTTGAACCTTAAAAGCTTGAGTTCTCACTAACAATATAGATGAGATAATAGTGTGACGTTTATTACGAAAATACCGTCCTTTTTTATAGAACCTTAATTCCAGGGGATCGCGGTCACCATTAGGGAAAAGTTAATTCCAACGGATATTCCAACTTGACTAGTTAGGTAGCGCATGCGGTTTAGATTCACTTACACATATTAAGTAACAAAAAGAGAGCGCGGATTTTAAATTTCCAGCTACTTAGATTATAAAAGCTAGGTACATAAAATGTAGGCGACAAGTTTTTCCCCTAAACGGATTTTTACGCGTATGGTTAGCGAATGGTTCCTCGCTAACTTTTTATATATTTGTTTCTGCTTACAAATGTTTTAACCGATTTAAATATAGCGGTCTTCATATCTTTCCGAATCGTATTAAAGGGAACGGTGTGAAGGGTAACTGCTTCCGTAGAGGCAAACATTGGCATTGTCAATAATAAATAATAATAATAAATTTATTTTCCTCACAATACGATATAGTACAATGCGCACTTATCATACCAATATAGGTGTCTAGGGTATATACCTAAACCAAGATATAACGTTGAAGTAGTACCAATTCAAAGATCAGACTTGTTTGGCTGTTCTATATAAAAAAAAACTCAAAGATATTGACCACCGGTTTCAAATTTACAACAGATTTATTTTTAGTGTATAATTGCCCCGTGTTGACTATGCAACATTTGTTATAGGGCGTATTGCAAAGCGTTTGTTCGAAAAATAAATTTACATGTGAACACGTTTTCAGCACTAATATTTTTATTGTTCAATTTGTTCTGGTATTAGCTTACTGTCGGACGTCATTTTGGAATATTTATTGATTTCTATGGCTCTAATACATGTGTTAGTTTTAGATTATTTTCAAGTCAGGTTTCTTAAACTGTATTATTATTAACATTATTGTCACAGACTATCGATATAATAATAATTATGAATTTAAATATTCTTACATAATATGCTCTGATTACAAATCAGTTAAAACCTGTGCTGTAGTAAACACATAAATGATAAACTAAACATTAAATGATAAAAATTCCGACATTCTCCCCGATTTGTGCAAAACCCGTCCAACACAAAGATATTGGAAAAAATTCTGTTATCGTTTAAAATTCCCACTGTTTAAAGTTTGCAATATATTTTAAAATATTTCAGGAAGGAATTCCGCAATACCGAACTGCGTCTGAAAACAGTTTGAATGCCAAAATCATAAACGTAGCAATTTGTAGCCGTGAGGACTGGCTGGCAGTGGACTGGGCGAGCACGCGGGTTAGTTAGACGCACGAGAGCACTCCGCGCCGCACTTCCACTTGAGCCATGAAACGTGCAATTCTTCGGAGCGTGTAACGAATGTATTTAAGATTTATGCTCATATTACATTTCAGAGCCTTACCGCTCTAACTGCACCATGTAATGCGTATCTGAAATGTCTTGCAGCCGATTAAAAATACGAATTTATTGTTACAACATGAGTGATATTATGGAATAAAATAAAATATAATTAAAAGTTATAAAAACGTAACATCAGGAATGTAATCCCCAAAGGGGTAGACAGAGGAGTGTAGTACACTCCCACGTTTCACCAGTTAGGCTTAAGTCCTATGAAATGGGTGGTGAGCCTATTGCCATAAACCGGGCACAATTCCAGACACCGAGTCACTACTAGAAATTCTAAATTAGAATATAAAAAGTTATATATATGGAAATTAATTAAAAAAGTCATTAAATTGTTACATGCGGTGATTAGACGTCACATTTCTTATATAACACGGATGGCCTTATATGTTCTAGCGCTGACCGGTCATAAGGAGGTAACAAAGGGTTAAAATTGACGCATATTTACCTGTACTGGTATTTAGTTGGCCTCTTAAACGCTACATTAAGTATAGCGCAAACTACTAGGCACGTGCTTGAATACATTGTTCTTTTGTTGAGTGCACCCTGTGCATACTTTTTAATCCCATACTCGAATGAGTTAAGAACTTTTTTATGAAAAAGGCGAATGTATGATTTACTTAATTTACTTGCAGCCATCAGCCATAGAAAATACAGAAGTGAAATAAATACAAACTCCTTTTATTAGATTCCCGTAAATAATGAGTCCAATTAATGTTTTATAAAAAATAATTATCAAAATATTGTTATTCTTGCGAGCAGTGAATATCTTTTACTTCTCTTACGCACGATACTCATTGCGAACGAATTATTTCAAATCGATGTCAGTAATAATGGAATTAGATTTGAAAATATAGCATACTTTTAGTTATTTCAAAATTTGCGACGCTATACTCGAGTACTTTTTAAAAATGTCCGTTAAAACAAATGTAAGACTGATTCTTTTTTTTTAACGATAAATTGTGAATTCTGTGTGTAGAAAAAATTACGTCCGAACAAAATAATTTATTTTCAGGTCTTGGACAAATGTCATTAATAATACTTTTGACGGACGACTAGACGCTTGGTTTATTAACACGGAGACAATGGCCTCACCTTTGTTTTGTTCTGTTAATGTTCAAATTTAAATTATTTCGCTGCGCAACACTTAAACATTAAAAACAAAAGCATTGCTTCGACAACATTTTTCTACAGACCTCAATCTCCAGAAACACGTCGAGAAAATTGAAATCGCTCAAATGTCAAAAGAAGCGGGTCTTTTCACGACATTCTCGTTAGACTGACCTACTGGGGAATTGCATTCATTGAGTTCACTGCCCCTTACTTTCAACCCCCGAATGTCGTCCACGGCAGTTAATGCTCACCCGTCAAACCAATCTCGCCTTTACGACTTTATTCACTGACAGCTCTCACGCTATTTAATTTAAAATCAACCTTAGTGCTCTCATAACGCAGTCTAATTTCATTTGCAGAATTTTGCAAAGCAATCGGATAAATATATTATACGGCGACAATGAAATTTCTACTTTAACATGTCAATTATAGAGTGGATTTTACTTTATCGACGATTTGGACCAAGTTTTGATATAATTAGCGAAGACAAGCTGTGAAGTCGGTCGGCTAGTTGCATGACATGTAGTGCTGTCAAATGATGTTAAAAGGTGTTTTCCTCAGTCGTAGATAGTTGACCAAATATTGAATGAATACTAGATGCTTACATACATATATGTAAATATATTTTATGATTTCATCATTTCTTTTCGTAATTTTACTATTTCTTTTCGTAATTTTAATATTTCTTCTCGTAATTTTCATAATTTTAATTTTTTAACTTACCGATATTTAGACAACATTATTTAAACAATCTAGTAAATTACAAAGAAAGTATTTTTATCATTTTATTTCCTAGAACTGACTTCAAGCTCAAGCACAGGTAATCCAGCAGAATGAATTATATCACTCATTACCCTGTGCACTCAGCTGATGATCCCCATTTAAAACGATACATTTTATTATAATCCCAAACACCTTAACATACTAAAATATAATTTATTTAACATATCTTCTAACAATGTTATTGGGTAACTCAACACGTTTTACGATCGAGTCTCGTCTATTGACCTTGTGTTGTTTTCAGCGAATCCGGCGGCATCGCGCGCGGGTCCCAGCGGAATACAAATCACCGGCCGGTCCCAGGATAGATAGATTCTCTTAACTAATCAGAACGACGTTTTAATGCATTTAAACTCTCGCCACGGCCCGGGCGCGCGCCGCTAATACAATTACCGGCGTCGTGTTTGTGTATTCATTAGCTTTAGTCACTAAACGTATACGAGTTCCAGGAAATTATTTGACGTTTGTACATATACCTATGTGTATGTGATTTGTAATAATTGTATGCGTCAATTCATATAACAGTTTTAAAATTGGTAAACGTCATGAAAATTTATTAGTTTTATATGTGTACTGTACTTCTCTGTTGGGGTAGACAAGGAGTGTAGTACATGTTCACGATTCACCAGTTACGACTAAATTATAACTTGCTAAATATGTCTTTATATTAAAAGCAGAGGTTAGCACAACATCCAGTTGATGTCTATACAAACATATATCCCTTACCTGCATCTCTTTCTTTCAGTTTTCAAACGTTATGAAATATTATATTACATAAAGTATAGCATTATAACAAATTGAATAAATTTAAAACTAGCGCGCGCTTCTCTCTACTTCCTGTTACGCATATCCGTCCCATTCCCGATATTGCCTTCACTAAACCATAGATATATTATGTATAGAGTAGGGAACACATATGGTTGCCTGTAAGCGGCAACGTTCGACGGTTAGAAAGAGAGAAACAATCGCGGTACCCTATTTCTCTCTATCTCAGCACTGACGCATGACTCAAGCTAGTGATACCTGTGCGTGCGCGAGTAAAAAGAGAAGTGGCCTCATTTGCTTTCTCTTTTTTTTCGATGGACACATTTTAGGCTGGCTCTTCTACTCTACAAATAAAATCTCCATGCACTACACCCAACATTCAGAAATGGGATAAAGAGAAAAAAAATTGTTAAGAAATAAATTTGACCTGAATAGAAGCTTTTATTATTGTTGGCAACATTTTCAATTTTGTAAACATTATATTAAAATATATGGATCATTCTACAATATAAGGTCTTTTGATTTTCACTACATCACTTCGGTTTTGCGATGCTAATGTGCACCCTAGAGCTTTGCGAGAAGCGCTAAGTTTCTGTCTAATAAATCGTTAGGATTGACCATAATGGTAACATAATATCACGCCTGT
>DWMF01001220.1:0-11960 GCA_018244815.1 Parelbella polyzona | reverse complement strand
CACAAACATACACACACACACACACACACATATATATATACATATATTGTATACGTATATAGTATGTATGAATCGTCCCCATACTACCCCATTGTAATTAAGAATCGTAAATCAATACGGGGGTGTACAAAGGTGGAAATGTAAATGCTTCCAATAAGTTCCCCTTTGTAGCATCAATCAATTAATGCGGGACCCTCTGTTCAGTCCTATTGTTGAATACAAGAAATGTATTTTTGTATAACGCTAAAGCGAATAGAAGTTTTCAAGTTTTGGGTCCTTTACTCATGTGGCCTTTAATAAAGATAATACTATAGTTGAAAAAGAGGTAGATAGATCACGTTAATGTCTTTATCTTTGCTGTTACAATAAGTAGTTCTTCAGTAGCTCACTTCTGCAATTTACTGGATCTGGTTTAGCTTTTGATTCCGTTTGTTACATTTTACGAAGTTATGCAACCGACGAGGAGTCCTATTTAAAAAGGGAAGTTTTAACCGAAATTGTTCCAGTGGAAGTCGGACCGCTAAAACTCATTTTCTGAATATAAATTTTAGATTTTTCACCTCATTACCCCACATCGGTGATTTAAAAAGGTCCGAATAAAAATCCGACTGCCCCCCGGGCTCTCTTTACCACAGATAATTTGAAACAGAGAGTACAAATCGTTTCCAGTCATTTGTAAAGATTTATTAGCTTAAGTACTCGACTTCCTACTTAAATTAGTAATGTGTCACAAGGCACAAATACTGTGAATAATAATTTTAAAGTAATATAATCAAGAAATCAATAACTGAAACCTAATACTAAGCTGATGCTGTCCTCGTTCAGAAAAAAAAGGATTAGTCTATAAGAAAATATACCAGATCTTCATTTTGTCAATGAGTATAAAGTTCAATTTGTGTCTATGTCTCTGATGAATATGTACTCTGTGTTAATATTCCGCTTTTACCTGAGACGAATGCGATTTAGTGTGATTTTGAATGGAAATGATCTCTTTTATTTAAAAATCGTAGACAAAATTCTTACCATTGAAGATTTCGGGTTCAGAAGATTAACTACAAAAAGCCTTTCGCAATCGCATGCGAAAAAACCTATTTTAGGTAGGTATTACAATTGAAAAACAAGTTTGGCTCAATGGTGACCATTGGTGACCGTGGTTGCGCATATGGTTCGGGATTCGATTCCCCGCTGACGAAATACTTCCGAATGGTGTCTTCGGATATCCCTTCTGCACTGTCCGGATGACTGGTATTTTACTTATCTTTCCGTGTGCACTCCACATCACCCACAGTTCAGGGAGTTTCTGTTAGCTGAAATATAAAAATATTTATCACGTAAGGATGAGTAGTCAAGTAATTATTATGATGTTATGTAATAAATTCGTATTCAGATATAATCGGACGTTATGTAATACGCCAGTATGACATATCGTCATTATCGTCATCATCATCATGACTGGCATTTTGTTCCAGCGGTTAATGACTTTGATTGCTGAGTCGTAGGTTGTGGATTATACTCTCACTCAGGACGAACATTTGTTGACGAGCATGAATATTAGCTCTGTTTCTGTATGTACTAAATGTCTTCTATATAAGTTCATAATATTTATTTAGATTTTTATATATTAATATCTTTATCAAGTGTTTGATCGCCATAAAAGGGGTCTGGCTGGTTCGGGATGAGCTCGTCGTTTACCACATATTTGTTTCAAATTCATATAATAATACATATTTCTACATAATATTGATTAAACTGTTATTTACTTTAGTTCTTTTTATCTTCTAGTATTCGCCACTGAGGAGGTGAAGGACTATAATCAATTTTTAATCAGATATTTATCCCTAATTGAAAGTAATTACTTTAGTTATTAACGTTGAATTCTTGAATTGTTGCTTTAGTAAAAGTAGACTGACAAATTCTGACAAAACTCGTGACGGATGGGAAAATTTGAACAGCAATGTATCATTATTGAAACTTAAGAGATCGTCTTGAAATTGAATGGTGTGGGGGACGCAAAGGTGAGATGGATTACAGTCGCGCACGACATTGTTTTAGATTTGTTTCGAATATTTTAATATAGAGAAACAAAAAGAGCAAAGTATATATTTTTGAAAATAGAATATTCATTGTCATTAGTTCAAAATTACAGTTGAACGCACAACCTATACATGAATATTGTTCTTTAACCCTTATCATCCAGTGTATTTTGAAATATAAATTGCTGACAATAATATATAAACTATTGCTTTCGGTATTTCTTCCAAGACAATTAAGTAATAATGTGGACAAAAACAACAGAAACAATGTTATTACTTCACAAAAAAAATCAGAATGTGTCACGCGTATTTACGTCACACATGATCCTACGTATGACGTAAAGACGCTTTCACCGTATATTCACGTCGTAACTTTGTATAATCTGGATAAATGTACGACAACTGGCCCAAACCAACCCCCCCACCATCATCCAATTCTAAATGATTTCTGTAAAGAACAGAATGTGCAAAAAAATTGCATCCAGAATTATAATTTGACAGAATTGAATTTAAATATAAGTAATCCTCAACCCTTCACCAAAGGTGGTACTCAATAGGCATTGAATATACAACACTTCCAAAATGTGGTCCGGCATGTAATATTATAGATGGAAACGTCCGCACCACCAACTTGCATGCATCGACTTGCACCATTGATTTGCATGCACGAGAAATTACATACTCAATCTCATTGCAAACCTGTACTCGTATACATATGACCAGATCTAGGGATGTTAGGTCAAAGACCTATCACGGTGGTGAGGTCAAATCCAGAACGTCGGCACATTGATTGGTTCGTGGATTAAGCGTTAACGGTTCACGAGTCAATATATCTGCTTATAGTGATCTATAGACAGCAAAACAGGAGTACATAATGCCTATACCTTTGAGAAAATCTTTGAGTAGGCGCCTGACATCAACAGAAACCAATCTAATCGCTACTTCTCAATTAACACGATTATCGTCCACTGTTTCTACATATTATTTATTCCTCTTTTGCACACGAACCTGTTTTCAGAATGACAAGTTTTAAGGTTTTAGTTCGCCTCATTGGCCATGACCGGATTGGCAGACGACGACATGGATAACTTTAAGATGTACAGTTTTATTATTGATATTTACCTCCACCGTTATATCAAATTATGTTTCGAATTTTAAAACTGCATATAATATTGCAAAGAAAAAATGCGCGCCCGGATTTGAAGAATAGTCTCCGGAACAGAGGACAAATTTCTACGTCACTAGAATATCACAGTTATTTGCTTACTAATTTTATGATTACATAAATATTTTCCGATTGTACACAGTCGTACGCATTGTACATCCTAAGCACTCTTCCTTCACTCGTAACACAGAAACAATTAACTTCAGAGCGACGATCACCCGAAATGAGGCTAGACGTCTATTGATAACGGCTGCCATTCGTTGCATACAGCCTCCTAATAGCACTAAAGCGCTATCTGGGATGTATAGTACACGATAAGAGGTTTTGTTACGCGTTTGGAGCAGATGTTGATTCTTAAATAACTGTCTTTCTAACTCTTTCACCCTAGTGTTTGTTACCCTCAAATTGTTTTGAACATAAGTAATTCACCTAGAATCGCTCATCCTTTATATTTCATCCCTCTTTAAGGGTTGATTTAAAAAGGAATTGTAAGGAGCTCGTGTCCTTTTTCAGAGTTTAGGAAAGGAAGTACGGAATTTCCACAAGGGTGGGTCAGTGCCTGACAAGATTCACTTTTGTCGAAAACTCATACCTACAGCATGTAACTTTATTGTAAAGTCAAAAATACAGTTCATAAAAAGCAGTACGAATAAATATTTCACTTTAAAGTTCGGATGACTTCATATTTTACCATAGAAAACGTTTAAATAAAGCGTATTAAAATTAATTAATAAATAATTAATTAAATGTAGCTTATTATAGCAAACATAATTACGATGCCTATGCTGAAACCAAACCGCCAGTTTAATATCCAATATACCACTATTGTATCAGTATAAATATTTCAATAATGTACATGTAATGCGATATTCATTATGTGAAATAACATGTTTTACACAATTCATAACGATAAATATTCGTTAATGTGTACTTTTGATGTTCAAAAAAACGGGATATTTAACATAATGACCCCAATTAACATAACTTTTAAAATGTTTCAATTTCGTTATAATAAGATGCGGCTGGGAATCAGATTACTAATGCTTTATTCATAAAGTTCGAGAAATTCTAAAGGATGCTCTATCAATCTTCACTATACGTACTTGTTTATTTGCGTAATACATACATATCTTCACACCAGTTTCCTTACGACTAGGCAGAGAGTACAAAGTGTCAATTTTTTTACTAGCGTTGAAAACCTGCCGTAATAATTTGAAAATTATGAAATAACACTTTTGTACTTGCCTGTAACCACCAATACACAGCATCGATCTATTTGATGTCTCCCTCCGTTAATACATCAGACTGAACCAAATTAATTATACCCCTCGCTCGTAAATTATAAACCTTATAGCTATAATCGTAAAGATGACGTTTTATTTACTGGCGAGCACGAAATAAGTTTGTAAAGGTACACGCTAGGAAAAGTGGCCCTTTTGTTGGCAGGTGCGTAAAAAAAAGTTCCGTGGAACGTCAGCGAAATGAATCAAAGGGATTTTGTCTTGGATATTAAATTTTGTGAGGGTTCTGATAGTTTTGTTGCGTACATTGGCTGAATGACAAAGATATTGGCTGTCGTCTCGTGTAGGCTTGTATACATTATAGAAGGAATTTCTCATTATGTCTTACCTTATTTCATAGACAATCTCATCCTGTCAAATATATTATATTCTATTAAAAACTATTTTATTATAAAGTTCATAAATTTATTGTCGTGTGTTCATGGAAGAGAAAGTAATTAAAGTTAGTCGGCCAGATGGTGGGCGCACGGTGTAATTTTTATTTTTAAACTTTCTCCTGTCCTATTCTAAATATTGCGCCTCATTCAAAAGACACATGATTCTATTACTGTTACATCCAATCTTAGCTTTACATCAGATTTTCTTTTATTTTTATAACGTGTCTTTAAAGCTAAATTAAGGTATAAAGAAGCTCGCACACCATAAAATGTACGCTTCGATAAGACTCCTGCGTTGCTTAATGCGTTTTCCCTTAAACGCCTCATAAAAGTCCGATTTTCCTTTCATTTCTTCCTTATTATCCGGCAGACGTTTAATGCGATTCCTCACATAGTAGAAGAAAAAAGAATCCCCTTGAAGTTAAGACTGGATCGGCAATAACAATCGATCACAAGGTAGCCTATGAACAATATGGGGTTCCATTAATGGTATTACGTGTTTCGATGGCAATAGCAAGCGCTCTTGTCAAATGGTTTATAATGTCTTATGTAATGAACTATTTCCTATGCACAATATCTGTGTTTGTATATAAAATATACCTATTTATTTGATATTATAATAATATTTATGTATATATATAATATATTTCATGATTTGCTTATATTGTAATATGTATTAATATATTTTTACGCTACAGAGCAAAAAAAAGAATCAAAGCCTTGTTTTTATAATGATAAAATATTCACTATAATTATTTAGTGAACGCTATCAAACAAGCGAATTGCTTAAGAAAAATTTTCTATTGAACCTACATATATTTATATATTTAAGGAAATTTCCATTGCTGCAGAAACAGTATGTAATAATATGACATACAGATTTTTTTTATAGATTTGAATATTTACTTAGGTAGCAAAGTAAGGTAGGTTGTAAATTTAAATAGAACAGTTTCAGCAAAATTAAATAAAAAGGTGAAACATGAAATTATTGCCAACGATTAAAACAATAAAGCAACTGATCCGCCTACGCACGTAATAGGCGCCGCGGTTTCGTCGGATCCGCTGGGAGTACGTCGGGTACCCACCGCGCGAAATTAATCCCCCATGAACCCCCATGAGCATTAAGCATTCATGCCTTTGCAATTTCGTTATTTCTCCCAAATGCTTACGTCGTTTTGTTGTACCCGTGGCTTTTTTCTTTGCCACAAATTTTCACCTTACGAGCGTTTTAGAAGTTATTATCATTTGTCAATATTTAAATGTCAGCATCTATACTTTCGGCATGTTATGAAATAGTGTTTTTGGTAAACTAAGACACATAGACTATTGATAAAGCTATTCAGCCATGGGAAGCACTAAAATTTCTAACATCTATTAATAGTTGTAGTTGTATTTCTTTTTATCAAATCACTCCCATTTCTGTCCCATGTCTGTAAAAGTGAACTTAAGTAGAGTAGCTACAGTTCCAATCTGAAACAGTAACGCGAGCGAAATAACATTTTTGTGCCCTCATTCATTCACGCTATCAAAATTTCTTTCCTGAAAAATTCCACCGTCGTTATGAGTTTCCTTCTTTCGTTTTTCCGTGCGCACGGTTTCCACTTTTCCGGATATGCACCAAATTTTTCCATCTGCGGTGCTAGATTCCGAATTGAAAATGTTAGCATTTCGCAACGCGTTTTCAATTACGTGTCGAGATAGAGAAGTATGATGAATTCTAGCGAGCGGACACTGGCTGTCTTTTAATTTGATTTTGGGAAGAACATTTTTTTTTATTTTGAAGGTGCAAGGTGTTATGGGAATTGTCATCTCCCGTGAGATCGCATGCAGTCTGAGTATTTTCCATACGTTCCGTTACATTTCGTATGTAGTTTGATTTTCTTTTATATGTCCTAAAATCCTAACTTAAACTGTTGTAAATAATATCTATCAGTGTTTTTCAGATTTGCCAAGAAGTATCTGGATATATTTTTTGTTATCTTTTCTAGAGTTTGCGCTTTTTCTGGTCTTGAATGTTTTGTCATTATACTCATGTTGTTTTTGAAAATCAATACGAACCTCATAGAGCGCCATTACGTCCTGCACTGGATTTGCCACATCTAATTACTGTCAGATTTTTGAAATCTTTGTCTAAATTCTGGAATTTGGCTCATTTTTTGTGATTATCACAAACGCTTCACCAAAAAAATAATGAATAGACTTGATATCTTTTGACAACTTGATAAGGCGTCAAAACATGTTATATTTATTTTCCTAATGCGATTATAAGCTTCTACATGTTTTGTTTAGATGTTTCAACAGTATTATGGAATATTTCCCGTTTTCTTCGCTGAAAATATTCTTATTTTCGTTTGACTCTAGCGAAATAATTTCCATATTATTACCGTTGTCCACAACGGAATAATTTTGTTCAGCATTCGTCGACTCCGAAAATGTATTCCCTTTGGAATCTTGAGATACTTTTATTCGTACAAATAGTTTGGTGCGCAGTTCTTCCATCTATTATTATGTTGCTACATGATTATTTGTTTACGACTACTTTTGGGGTTAAAGCTGTGATTTACACGCATTTCAACTTACACCATTTTCTTCTTAGGATTCTATAAAAGTATAAGGCAAGTTCAATACTACTTCAGACATTGTGAGTTGTTTTTGATATAATTATATATAACGATGTATTCAACGATTAAATTGATTATTAAAACTGCTTACAATTCAAATGCCAAGTTGATTAATATTTAAGTCTTTCCTATTTTGTTACAACTTATAAGAAATATGTATTTCTTTGCTGCAGAACAATAACTCCTAGTTGCTGAAGTATTTTTCCTGATAAGCACCGGTTCATGAAAGGTAGTTAAAGTTGAATCTCAGGGGCACCAACAAATTTCACTGAGGATATTTTAAAAACAAAACGTTACTAGTATACGGTTATTGTTAGATAATAATCATATAGTTACGTTTATGTTTCTCTTTAGGTTACGTTTACGGGTTACAGTTATTGGGTTATATTATTTACTATTCTTTTTTCCTTGAATTGCAGCAGAAAAACCAGATCTATTACTTCATTTTATGTTTATCAAAACCAAAGCAATATGTAAAATATCTGTCGATTTCTTTTATATATTAAAATTGCGCCCTTAAGAAATGCTTAAAACCGCTTTCGTTTAAAGTATAATGTATAAATTCGGAACCACGATGAGTACGTAAATAAGTCTGAATAATCTGTTCGGAGAGGAAAATTTAATTTATACGCGAAGGAGAATCATGAAGACGTAATTCGTTCGACGCATCTAAAATGAAAATATATGATTCGGAAGGGATAGAACAACGAGATAATAATTCAGTAGAAATGAGTACATAAAGAACGGTTTCGACAATATGTTTTTTAATACTTTTTATCAATGAAACGTTAACAAGACGCGCTTCGTGTTATGTCTTAGTTATTTTATTAATATTAAAACTAAGAGGTATAAGTGTTAAGCAAACCTAACAAGATTATTTCACAAGGCATACAGTGTAACTAATTCTGTAACACACGCTCATACACACATATGTATATTACAACTATAACATCTCCTAAAATGTATTATTTATAACATTGTCGTTATATAGGAGTACATCGAGCTTTTAAGTATACCTGTGTGAAACCACAACATGGTACTTCTTAAAATTTTTATATGGAGCTTGTTTCCTAATGGCTTTTCGTCGCTACCCAGCTATGGCTCCAGTACATTGATTCATAATTGCCGGCTTGTCCAGTAATATAATTAAAACTTCGTTCTTTATCGACATCTCTTCTTAATAACCTGGTATGATAATAAGAAACTTAAAAAAGGCTTCGGTTGCAGATCGCTAAAGATTTGATAAGCTAATTAATTCTGGACTTGGTCAAATATTGGGTCAGTGACTAGTTTTTGACGGATATTTAAAAAAAAATCGTGCCTCGGTGGGAGTGCTAACCTATTTTCCGATGGTGACTGTTGGACAATAGATGTTAAATGTTATCAGCGGTCTTCGGCAGAGGTTGATAATTGCGACCCAAGATTTGACTAACATTTTCAAATTTAGCAGCGACGGCCCATGCTTAAAGAAGTATTTTCCAGTTACTAGGAGTATTGGAGACTCGTATCTAGCTGCAGCACTGTATAAGGTTCCTGCTTAAGTAGGTTCTCTGTTAATTTTGTACCAGCTTTTAAAAAGCCAAAATTTTATAAGCTCCATTTAACCATGAAGTTTCTAAGTATCCCCGAGAAACTCTAAAAGACCAAAGTGTAGGTAAAGTGTTTAAAATTCTTGAGGCGACCTCCGCCGAGCTTCGCTCATTACAGACGACACAGAATTTTAAATACAATTGGCTTATAAGCTATGTACATTTTCAATCGGATCCCAATCTTATCATGATAATGAATCAATCGCTCAAACTTGAAAGTAGTAAAATATAATTTACTATAATGATTTCAAAAAATTGGTTGGCAGCGATTGGATTCGACGAGATAAAGGTCGAGCTCAGTTGTGTGCTATTGGAGCGGCCTATGTCCAGCAGTGGACTGAGATAGGCTGATGATGATAATGATGAACTATTCCGACATTCGTCGATATTGAATTTATTTATTAAAAATCTTGCCAGCGCTTTCTATACGTATGGACTTAAGAGGAATGTATTACGGTCACGAATTAAAATTATGTCTGAACGGTGAATATAAAATAACTTGCGTGAAAACTTTGCGAATCAAAAAGCTTTTTCACTTCGTAAGTAGGAAATAAGTATCCTTAAACTTTATGTCTCATACTTTTTAACTTCTCGTGAAAGTATGTAAATTATTTGCGCGTAGTATATGTATGAACTTTTGCAAACATGTGAATTTTTTTCGTCTACTTTATTTTTTGTGGAAAGTTATACCTGTTCGTTTACACTGTGAGTTTTGAAACTTTTTTCGCGATACTTTTTATGCGTATATGAAAATTTTACATGTATATTGCCAAGTTTTTGGTTATTTCTTATTTTATATCGTATTATTATTCATATAATACATATATGTGTTCAAAAGAGACGTATTCATGTGATATAATAATTTATGTACTACATATACGCATAAAACAGTCCTCGGGGTTATAAAAGTTTCTAGGACATTACATACCTATTGAACATAAAACAATAAATATTTATTTAAACAAATTGTCTAGAAACAATTAATACTATTATTATCATTATTCTCTATGTATTAAAAATATAAGTATGTCGCAAAACGCACTGGTTGCCGCGTTTTTGTCACCTAAGGAATAAATTGATTTTTTGAAGTAGATATTCATAAAAAATATTTTTAAGTATTTTGTATTTTATTTTCAAAGATTGTGATGCCATGTATGATTCTTATATTGAGGGCCCTAGTCCCCCTTGCCGCGTATTACGTGTCGTTTGATCGCACCGCCACAGGGCGTTTCACAACACTGCGTTTTACATGTCTTATAAAATATGTAGATTACATGCTCAGTGTGTATTGATTTTTGTTAGAAGACATACATTTTAGTACTCATTTATCGGTATCAAAGCTTATTGATTTTGAATCCAGCTCTTAAATTGGATGTGTCGGTTTTTGAATGCGACCACTTCAAAGTCGAATGTTACTTGCTGATGCATTCAATGGTTCAGGGTTATTAACAATATTACAATATTATTTGAGATAATGTGAAGTGTGCCAACAATCACTTGATCAGTGCTATACACTATGGCCTGGCTCTATCATTGTTTGAGGAGACCCGTTTCCAACATTGGAGCAGTAAAAGCACATAATTTTAAAATTTCTGAACACAATAATACGAATACTAACTCAGAAGTATAGTATTGTTGGGAAGTTGTTCTAATCACGGCTAAAATAACTACGACCCCACATAAATGACTGTACCACCTGCACTATTTTCTTGTTTCCATATAAGTTCTATTTTTCCTCCATTTTTCATCTTCACCAGAGTGTATGTGAATTGTTCCGTGTTATTCTTATCATTGCGTGTATTATATTTGCTCAAGAGATATAAAAAGAGAAATATCGCTTAAAAGAGATTTTTCCGCGTACACTCGTCAACACAAGTGGAACAAAGTTGTGGGTCGCGATCCCATCATTCACAGAGGGTGCTCCGCTGAACGCGGTATTGCTGTGATTGCAGTGTGTTTTTTTAAATATTTCAATATTGCAAATTACATACATATATGTCGTATATGCTATATTTCCTTATATCTCTGCAGATAGATATCACTATATATATATATAATTAAGCCAACAAATAATCTTTCTTAGCTTTTAATATTCTACTCCGTATATTAAACAAAACTGTATGGTGTGAAGAAGGTATTTGCCTCACTAATTTCTCTGGTCTGTGCTTTCTGGTACAATTGATTTATTCTACATGACTCGAGAATAATGTAATGGAGATTGTTAAATCGCTTCACCAATAACGCGGTTGTGAATTTACCGAAATATGAACAGATGTCGCATTCTTACACCCGTACGTACGCACCCAATTGTGTCGCATGTCAACATATTTACTTAGCGGAGCGTGCTTCCCTTCGCCTTCGTGATTAGGTGTTCTGTCGTTTCAATTATTGTCACGCGCCTCGGGTGCGGGTTCGATCCGGGCGGGGCGCGCGGTTTGTACACTCACTAATATTTGTTCTGATGATAGCAAGCTTAAGATTAATTGAATCATACGCTTGAATATTGAATTTTTAATTGGTTTCGTTCTCACTTTTTCAATGTTGTCGTGTTTGTTTTTGTTTCGCCTTCTGGGTGTGGGTCTTTTTTGTTTCAATGGAGTACCAAAGTATTTTACGAGTAAGTTAGTATTATATAATTACGTATCTTTAACAGCTGTCCTTAGAAATAACGTTAAAAACTTTTCAGAGTATTTTTCTGTTATACATGACATGATCATGGTAGCAAGCGCGATTACCGAGAGCTTCAGGGTTCGATCCTCAAGTCGGGTACTATTAGATTTTTCTATCTTGAAATTTCCAGTATTGGCTCGGATTTTAGATTATTGTCCCGTGCGTGACAATAGACTCACAACCTTCACCATAGGGAACCATAAA
>DWMF01001219.1:0-11962 GCA_018244815.1 Parelbella polyzona | reverse complement strand
GATATTTAAACATAAAACGCACTTTTATAAAGAGGTGCGCGCCATGGATTCGAACCCAGGACCCCTGGACTGAGAGGCTGAATTCTTAACCACCAGGCTATAACTTCTTATTGCTTCTATGGTGTAATAGTAGCATACTCAGTCTGTTTAAATTTTAATTTGTATTATACCTTATGAAGTTTGATTAGTTATCTATTTCATAGGTGTAAAAGTATCGAAAATGTCAGATCGCAAGGCAGAATTGGAGCGGAAGAAGGCGAAGCTCCAGGCCCTCAGAGAGGAAAAAGATCGCCGCCGCAGAGAAAAGGAGCAGAAAGATGCTGAAGAAGCGCTGGTAACACTAAAATTGTAGAATTTTTTTTATTTGAAATTGAACTCAGTAAGCTTTATTTCCACAAGATGCTTACATAATTTGTTTATAAGTCAGTTTTGTAGTACTGTGAAAGATAGCAGTTTAGGAAAGGTTAAAAGTTGTACATAGAAAGAGATAGTAGCATTTTGTTGCAACTCTTTTGTGCTATTTTCTCAGTATATAATTTGTAGAAGCAAAGAAGGAGCCTCATTGTGATGATGTAATAATGAGTAGCTAATGTGTGTAAGGCAGTGTGCAGTCAAATGGCAAGAAGGGAAGTGCATTCTTTTCAAGTGCTAAGATAATTTCTGTTTAGTTTATTGTGCAGTTTCAGCTCAATGTTGCTATTAATAATATATGTATACCATATTCATAATAAAGTTTTGAATGTTCCTCAGCAACGAGCATCAGTGGCTTCAAGCCTTGACAATCGGCGAGACCTGGATGAGATGCTGTCTTCACTTGGTGTGGCTCCAGTCAAGGATGTTCTCTCTTCACTGTCTTCTATGACATCTCTAACACCGCCGCAGACTGCTTCACCAGATGCTAGTATGCCGCACACTGATAAGTCCAGTTTACCTCCACAAGGGTAATTTCATATAAATTTCCATAAAGTGTATTTGAGTTTTTAAAACCATATCTTTGTGTGCCTGCACAGATGAGGGACTTTTGTCTGACAGAGACTAGTTCTTCATTTGTACAGGATGTCATACATAATGTATTTTGAGGTATCAAAAAGTACACCACAGGCTCTCTTGTCTACACAGACCCTTAATGTTGCCAAACATCACACTTGTATCTTAGTATGTGGAGGAGTGTAGTACACTCCCACATTTCACCTGTTATATTTATGTCCCACTTTGAAATAGAGTTTGTTGATGTACACTACTCAAATGTCCAGACCCCAAGTTACTACTGGGAATTTCAAGTTATAAAATTCTAAATTTAAACCTAAACTATAACCTATACTATAATATATGTAAAATCCTAAATTTTAACCTAAACTAGTTATCAGAAAAAGGTTTTCATTGGAGTCTGACAGCCTCAATGGGTTTCATATCTCCTAATTGATTTTTACCCTTCCAGTGGAGTAAAACGGCCATCACATCTAATGGTGGTATCAGTACAATCTACAGACATTCCACCGAAGGAGAATGTTACGTACGCTAAACAGACTCAAACCACAGCATCAGGTGTCACTGAACTGCGAGATGGTAAGCAACATGTTACCTTCTGTGAACACCTAACTGCTAGTTCTGAGATTGAGTACTGAGTGCCTGACTTTTAAAGAGTTCGATAATATAACTTTTGAATAAATTGTTTTTATGTGAATGGGTTTGAAAATAACAAATAATGTGTGCAAAAATTACTAAACTCTTTTTATGAACACTTTAATTTGATTGTTTTTAAATTGATTGATTAAATTAATTGGCACTCTGAAGGGATTATCAATTTAATTTATATTTGCAAAAACTTGTTATTGCATTAAGTAATATAATTATTGAATGTCAAAAGTAAATGGGATTATTATAATTTTTGTATTATAATGTATGGGGAATTACTTTGAAAAGGTGATACAATTTTATTTGTAATATTTATTTTCAGTTTAATTGAAGCTTCATCTTGTATATGAATAAATTGATAAAAAAATCTTAATGGATGTACAATTAAATGTAGCGATATACAAACAACGAAAAACCAATTGTACAGGTTTTTCGATTGTTCACAACACAAAACTTAAACATCGTACACCCGTGTTCAGTCTTCAATTCGTATGGACGGGAATGTACACCAGTGATTTTATTTCACCTGTCACCAGAACGCCGACTCACCGATATATCGCTGATATCCTTTATTCCGATACAAGTACAGTCACGTACAGCGATATATAAAAAGACTAGTTCCCATCCGGTGTTCGTCCTTTGTCCCGAAAGCAATTTCACTGCTCTAATAAAATGGTGCGTGTGTTGTTTCACAATAAACTGGGAATGTTACTGTAATAATAGCAAAAGCCGAATCGTACAACTAACGCCTTTAACACAAATAAGTGCTTTACGAAAGTGGGCGGAGAGTCCTGTCTTCTATGATTGAAACGGTTTCGCCAAATTGTAATAATAAATCTGTAGTCGTCGAGTTGGAAAATGTGATATTTGCGATAATATTAAGATGCGTTATAATTTTCTTCAAAATTATCAAATACTTTGTTTGGGTTCAACATTGACCAAATATTGAAACGGGAAACCTAATAAAAAAATACATTATTTTACAGTACTAGGCAGAGGAGTGTAGTACACTCCCACGTTTCATCAGTTACGTTATATGTCCTGTAATGGAATTGGAATAATCGGGACACAACTATTAGGTAATAATTAGACTTTAGTTCAAATAAAAAATATTTACTGAGAAAAAACATTAAATGAACATCGATAGGTGAGTTTCCACTGAGAATGTATAAATAGTTTTTCCTCACCCGAGACAAGTTATAAGTTTTTAAACATCGAATTCTTTAACCTTGCTACTGTCATTAGTGTCAATAATATTTTGTGACATGGCGTCGACGTAAAATTTTATACTTTTAATTTTTTTAACATCAAAGATATGTTATACGTAGCCTAGGGTAGCCAGCCTAAAATGCGTCCATAGAAAAAAAAGAGAAAGCAAATGAGCTTAACTATCTGTCTCTTTCTACTCGCGCACGCACAGGTAGTGATAGCTTAAGTTTCGTCAGTATGGATATAAAGAGAGATAGTTAACACGATCGTTTCTCTCCTTCTAAATCGTCGGACGTTGCGGCTTACAGGCAGCCATATGTCTCCCAACTCTATATATTATATCTTTATGATCTACATTCTATCCTAGCACTTCTAAAAGGTATTTTTATAAAAATCGTCCCGTCATCCCTAAACCCGGACAGACTCCGACATTATTGACGTCCATCCATTCCGCTCGCCAAACAATCGAGTAAGAACCGCAGTTTAAATAATTCATTCTGAACTAACTTTAATTTCCGCTTATTCACAGGAAATAGGTCACTCGGCTCCGGTTTCACTTAGGTTTTATTTCGTCGCCCGATTTTATAACTTTGAAAAAGTTTTTATCTGTAAAGTTAAAATCAATCGGGAATCGCTTATCGTAAAAGTGAAAGTTTCACTTTGTGTGAATGGAATCGTTCTCGTGCTTTGTTTTTGTTCAGCCAGTAAAGTGATTGCGGTATAAAATTGTACAAGCGAACTCCTAATTGAAATTAATGACTTTCGATTTCGTATAGACAGATTGCATTTTAGATGTTACAATGAAAATATACGCCTTTAGATATTCGCTCTATTGAGCTGACGAACTTTTATTAAAATGGTGTCAGCGACGACCTCTATAGCATTATAGTATATCGGCACAATCATTAGGATCGTAGAGCGTACAAGTAAATCCCATTTGCGTCCTAGTGCCTTTTTAGTACGGTGATTATGGCACTAACGCCTTGTTATCGACATGTGTTGTGTTTTAAAGCACACAAAGGTAAAGCTATTTGAGTGTGATAGTGTGTTTGCAAACAAAATTAATTAAACCACCATTTAAAGTTTATATGGATATGAAGAAACAGTTAAATTTGTTAGTCAATATATAAGCCATTAAACAACTTTAGAAATTTAACTGACGGATATCTAAGTGTATCAAATTAGGAATTTAACAAGGGGCTTTGGAGGGAACAGCTTGTGTTGAAATAGAATTCATTTAATGATTGATTTCCATTTCCAAACAGAAAATTATTTAGTAGTTTTCTGTTGACCATTCCGTTGGCTTAAGTAATCAGCTTACTTACTCATCTCGAGGTATGTTACCAACCGTACGCCTCAGTCGCAGGTCAATGTAGGGTTTAATTATTTACGTAGTAGGTTTTGACCATACATTGACATAAGATGCCAGTTAGCTAAAATTGTTGCTTATAATATTTATTTATAGAATCATACCAAAAGTGCTACTCAAATATTAGTATTTGAAATTCTCTAATGAGGATTTGTAATATATTTATTAGCTGTTAAATTGTTTTTCTTTGTTTCTGTCTTTGTATTTTGTTCTCATAGAATGTTGTCCATTTCAAAAGAATGAATAAATAATACAATATTTACCTAATGCCACTAATAGCATTCCAACCTCCATTCAGGAGGTAATTAAGTCCGAATTTTAGGTGAAGTGGCTAATGGAGGCGTTCAGTTGAAACCGAAACAAACGGAGCGGTTTGTTATTCGGAAGTATAACTATCTGATTGTAGCTCCTCGTAGAGCCTTCGCTCGGGGCTGTCGACCGTGACACTTGATTAATGAAGTCTTTATTAGAAAAAGCATTTCGTTTATGATTTAATAATTGTGTAAGGTTTGCGTAATCTATTTCTTCAATTGCTAAAGTATACAGAAATGATAATATTTATATGATCATTTTTATTAATCTATTAGCCCGAATGTATGTCATAGCTCCAGAGTAAACAAACAAATGTTAAAATCCTTAAAATATTGTTAACATCCACAATAACTAAAATTGAATCTCCAGTTATCTATGTTAAATGTAACAAGTGATTATAATAACTGTGAATATCTTCTTTATTTGAAATGATCTTAATCTGTATATCCAGATGTTAATGTTCGGTAATTTTTGTTACAGGTATGACTACACAAAACGAAGTTTGACAGCTGTTCATAACGGTAATGTAGAATGAAAATGACACTTAAATCCACCCAAACAATAAAAATCAAACCGTGATTGGTAGAAATATCCCCATATACATACCGACTTATATCGTTTCCTCTTATATTATTATGTATAGTGTCTGATTACATCGTGATTTATCCAAAACTGACTGTCGTGACATGTAATTAGTCACGTAATAGACGAATTGACGCGAGTTAGCTGCCAGCAGGCGGTCACCTCAGACCGATCCGATTAGTCCGATCGTTATTGATTAGTTATATAAATACGTGCACATATTCCCACTACAATTTTATGGGATAATTTTTATATGCACAATACGCACTTTTGAGCTCATATTAGTAGATCACACAGGCCCAAAAGGTAGATAGACGGTTTTTCATGACATATTTTATCGAATTATTATATAAGTTTCTCTGCAGTTTAAGATCAAAATTACGTGTCGTTGTAATTAGTTATGAGTATAGAGAGTATTTTCGGAATGCGTCCCGGTGCCTTCACGCTATAAACAAAGGTTTGCTGAACCAACGGTGTTGGTAGAAACGTACTAGTAAGTTTCCAAAATGTTATAACACACTTGTACCCTGTTCAACTACTACAGCTAAGTTACCCAGCTCATTCAAAGGACGTCTTTTCTTCATATGTTTCATACATATTATGCATCATAAGTTTCTTTAAAATAAATCTAGAAACATTTCTGCGAACGCTGTTGCGAACAACTGCGACAGAATTGTGAAGGGAAATGGGAAACTTAATAAATAGTTTATGACGTGTGGAGCGCGGCGGCGCGCGAGTTGGAGCCGCTGGGAGTGTGGCGGCGACGTTCTACGTACCGAGTTGCCAACTTGCATCTCCATTATTAAATTGATCCTGGACGTCTTCTATGGATATAAGTATCCATAAATAAACTGTCGATTGCTTATAGATGACCGTATATCTCCATGTGCCCATATAGAAATAGAAAACTCTTATTTCCTATTAATTACTTAGTTAAGATACATGCCTACAGAGAGCAAATAAATATATGCATACATATTTAAGACTAAACCAAACACAAAAAACAAGAATACGATTATAACCTAATATATTATATTACCTATCGTCATATCTAAATTAAAGACAATCTAAACGTAAAGTAAAATGTTTGCTCAGCTTGACGTTTATTTGCTTTGAACCTCTGCGCAGTAGCGTCTTGGTGAACGTTATGCCAAATGATTTCAAATTCCAAATGATATCAAATGTATGGTCAATTTGTGTATGGCAAACTTTAGGCTGAGGAGTACCTTTGATGAGGAAGCTCGATGTAGACGTTTCACGATTAAACATTATGAAACAATCATATTTATAAATTTTGTTATACAAATTAATCAATTTCAATAAATAATCAACAAAGCTTATTTTTTCAGATTATCTTTGAAGTTATGTTTTGCTGTAGATCAAAACCGATACGTAGAGTAAATTAAAGTTGGTTATGTTTATGACCTTGCTTAAACTACTAACTGATTTCTTCGAATTCCGGCTGTCTAGATCCACGGAATTAGATGTCAGCGATCGCCGAAATCAGAACGGCACAGTTCGACCTAAAAGTAAACTGACTCGGTGTTGTTTGAACTTATTTGGAAAATGTGGTGAGAGAATTGAGTTGGTAATTGTTTCGTTTATTGTTTACGGGTAAAAAGTGATTATTTTTTTGCTTCATTTAATTCGTTTTTCGTTCTTACCCACACATAATTTTCCTAAATCATTTGTTCATAATTGGTGTCAAAGTTATGAAGCTGGCATACTTATCTCTTATATTGAATTAAGCTAATTAACATTGACTCCTCACTTCACAATTTAAGTAATTAATACCGTTTATCGTCTTATGAACACTCCTAATATTATCTTTATTAAAGAGCTTGGATATGAAATGTATTACGCAGATAAACGCTGTAATCATTACATTATCTTAGCTTGAAATGTTCACGTTTTATATTTGCTCAAGTGTAGGTTACCACCCTTGGGTTAAATTAAACGGTTTTAGTAGTGACTTAATATCACGCCTATTTTGTTTTATTAGCACTGGAACGAAGTGCGTACTTAATTAGTTGAGATGAATTGTTAGGCGTTCGTTGCCCAGATATAACATTATGTTTGGCTTATATACTCGCGTGTAATAAAGAGGGCGTGTAAGCCACTACGACTTTAATGAATGTGGTTTTTGTAAAATTGAACTATTTTTAAGAGCCCGAGATGTTGTATGTTTTGTTAATTTTATGATGAGTTGTTCTCAGTACTAGTCAATAATTGTTTATTTAAATTGGAAATATATTTTTTAGTAATAAAATTGTTGTATGTACAATGTGCGGGTATATATTTAAAGAAATTGTATATTTGTAATTCCATTCATGAAAGATTCAAATTGGACATGTAATAATAAAATCAATTGCTTTTTAAATTAATGGAGTAGCTTTTCAGAGGTTTCTTTATTTCTCGTTGTCAAAGGTTTGTTTTTATTTATATTTACCTACCTATTATCTCGATGTACATATTCGCAGTGGAGCTGTTTAGTGCAGGTCGGAAACATTAACAATTGGATGGTTCTCTTTTATTTCCCTTTTTACGCGTCGATAAAATAGGGGTAACGTTACGGAACCCTCTCGCATCCCCTCCAAGCACGCATTAGGTTTATTGTTTAAAGTAACAAAGAAATAGGTTCTTGGCGAGTGTACCTACTATTCAAATGTACATGAGAATGTAGGTAATTGATATTATCAATAAATGTTAACAAAATAAACTTGGGTCAAATGTTACTGGAAAACTGTGAATGTATTTGTGTATGTGTGCATGAGTATGTATGCGTTTATGTTTGTGTGTATGAATATGTGCATGTATATGTTTGTATATCTTTGTATATGTGTGTATATACATATGTGTGTTTCATTTTTCGGCATTGTTCCATAGGTACAGTGCCGCGAACGGGTTTACACATAATGCGCGAAGAAGGAACCAGTAGAATACTTAAAAATAATAAAAGCATTTTTGTTTAACATAACAATATATAAATACTAGATAACGTTTCATTCTTACGGTAGAGTTACACGTTAGCCAAAAGAATCTCGCGGCCAATTCATTTGATAGCCCCCATTTGGCTGGACAGCAGCCAAAAATGCTTTTGAAGTTACGCGACTATCGTGAAGTGAGAGGAAGCCACTTGTGGTCGATGCGACCACCGGCAATTATAAGTTACACAATGTAATATTTTATATGTAGTACATTACACGTATGTACATAAATGTAAATTTATATGGAGAATATGGGAATTTATTAAACAGAGAAATACTACGATTTCTCCATTTAGTAAAGAAAGGAAATCTTCACAAAAACATATTCATACCATACCCATAACAACATATTACATTAAAATTCCCTGTTCGTGGACCTATACAAACGTAATGTCACAAAAGTCACAGTTATGTTGCCAGGACTCGAGTTTCTGAATTGGATACCAATTTTCGTCTAACTAAACTAAGTTAACACTAGGTCGTAACAAGCTGTTAAAAATCAGTCGGTTACGATTGCCTACTTTTATAAACAACATGATATAATTAGTTAAAAAGTGCGGCATATAAGTAAGAACTTCAGAAGTTCATTTGCAAACTAATAGAACTGGAGCTGCGCCAAAATTTTGGAACTAAGCGTAACAAGAGGCCGGTAATGGATGCTGTGGAAAGTTAACTGTAGCTTTCGTTCCTTAGAAGCAGCTGTTTCTGTTATTTTCAGAAATTTGGATAAATATATATATACATATCCAACGACTAAATAATGTCAGTGTAACAGCTGTGTGAAATGGCTACAATCTCTGCATTCTTCATGTCACTTGATGACATCACTTTGATAATACCATACCATCACTCTGCAATTAATTAATTGTACTACAAAGTTATGATTCTTAAAATTTACTTTCTAGTGGTGACCTAAATGATGTATGGACGCCCTCTGCTCCGTCTTGGGGACATAGGACAATAAGTCAAGTTAGTCAAGGTGACTTAAATTCTCTAGTGGTGACCGAAACTTGGCAAACATAGTGTACTAAAATAAAATCCTAATAAAAATAAAATAATAGTAATAAAATAAAATCCTTCGACCAGATCAAAGTACGATCTGCAAGACGCTGCAGATAGAAGCCGGTTACAGCAAACCAAGAACAAGGTGCGATGATACCAAAGAACACCTGTGGTTAGTGGACTACCTCAGGCCGATGATGCAGTTGTTAATAATTCGGTTCATAATAGATAGTGTTGCGAAGTTGCGTAGTTCCACCTCCAGTAATAAAACCTTTCTAATGGATTCCATATTCTCGCTCTGCTGTAGCAGTATTGATTGCAATAGTTAGATGAATTTATTAAGCAACAAATTTTTGTGATGTCGACCATTAATATATTGACTATCTAACACTTTTTATTCTTAATGTACCGGCATGCTCTATTGTGTGTGTAAATAAAGTGCACGGAGAGATAAATGATGTGTGACATGAAGGAAATACATTCTGTATCATTTTCAACGTAACTTTGCGCTAAAACAAATGAGATAAAAGCAGATCGATGCGACAAAGTGGTAATGGATTCGATTTGCTTTTTGAAGCAAAATCAAGCTGTAACGTGAAGTCGACAACGAGCTGCCAAAGCGCCTTTGTGTAATTAGAGAAGTAGCGAGAATCTCGTTTGTTTCGTCTCGTCAAAGTGTATTAACTTTCGTGTTGTGCTGGAAAGGTCCTTTGTAACACTGATACTGAACTGCACTTGTTAGAGCTCTCCTCTATTTCACTTCCAGGAAGTTTGCTAACAAGGTGTGTCTGTGTTTTTATTGATATTGTATTTCGAGTTACGTTTGCATTTAAATTTTTCGACTTTCCGTGAATTATGTGTAGTAACATAGTATATTGATCGATTTATATTTCCATATATAAGAGGATCTTCATAATTGGCGTTATTTAACCTAAAAACTTATTTTTTTGAAAAAAATATGACTCGCATAAATAATTAATTAATTATACTTAATGTGCCAAAGAAGCAATGAGTTTCTTCACAATTTTGCTAGCACGAGGACATCGCAATGACAGGCACTGTCTCGGTTTCCCGCTCACTCTGTCAATGTCACTCCGCCATTTTGTTTTTATCTGGCCACGCTCCGTTTCACCTGGCCTATCGCAATGCGGAATTTTATACAATCGGTGGATCTCTCAACGACCCGATCTGCAAGTATATTTTTTCTTTTGGGAATTACACGCTATTGAAGTGCCTCTGTGATTTTTTATCTTTACCGTGAAAAAATTTACGATTTCAATAAATTTTTGATTTGATTGTATTCCTTTAGAAAGAGACGTGTCTTTGTGCGTACGGTTTGTGATCTTTTTAAGAAATTAGCTGAAAAAACATTGAGAGTTTAGCGTTACAAGATGCACAGGTGGCGCTTGTCAAGTAAAAGTATACCTTGCCGCAGAATAAAATATTATGTTAATCTGAAATTACTTCAGTTTTGTCTTATAAGCGTAATATACCAATTTTATAAGAAGTAAAATTCAACATCATGGTTTTTTACCATTTCTAAGCAATAAATCCTAAAACCAAAGACAAAATTAAGGCTAATATATCCCTCCTGATTTATTACTGCCCAAGAAGATAATTGTTTCAAATTTTTTTTAAAAAGCAAGGACCTATTATTCATAAACACGACTTCACAATGAAGGGGCGGAATGATTTTTAATTGTGATATACGGAGTTTTTTCGGTCATGTATTTTGTAAGGTAAAACGTACTAAATATTTTCTTCGTAAAGCACTCTAGGTACTTAAAAGAGAGAAATCACGAATAACTGTCAAGGAAGTAAAAATCGAAGAATATAGAAACGTCTTTAGGCGCCCTTATACAATTAGCCAGCGATGCTCAGTACCAATTAATCGCAGTCAGGGCTAGACAAACGAGCCAACCCATCAACCCGGGGTTAATGCGCAGAGAATAAATGCCACTATTAATTCAGTTGCAGGAAACAGAATGCACTTAAAAGCTGTTTGATAGTCTGTAGAAAAGTGACAAAGAACTTTTTAAATCATAATGTAACGCAGTTAAAGTGGATTTTTGAAGAAGGATAATATATTTTTTTCCAATTCAAGCTACGGGCCAGTTAGACAAAGAAGGTGATAGTTTGGATATATGCCATTTTGACCTTCATTATATGTTCTATAAAATGTTATATAAAGTTTTGATTTCCTATGTGAATATACAGTCAAAAAAATTTCATGTTCTAACGACAAATTCGTTGGAGTCGTGTTCAAATGGATAACAAAATATCTACCAGAAACGGCTTACGTTCGGATCAACAATTTTTCCCAGGAAAAACTAATTTACGAACTTTTAATTGAAACAAGTTTCAGGATGAAAAACTGGGGGCTAACGACGATGTTACTGACATTGTAGGGGTGACTTGCGTCAAAATTATTTCATTGCTTGTTGGACCTGTACTAGACAAATTGGCCAACATCTGTAAAGACATGGCAGGAGTTTTTTTACATAGCGGTAAATTTTTTGAGTTGCAAAAAAATGGGCTAATTTTGGTGAAAGAATAGGTATTACTTGTTATATTTAGACCCGTGAAATATAACAGGCTTACTCAAAAACAATTTTCTCTTACGCCCTCCTGTTACCTGCGCAGCATTAAGTCTCCGCCCCAGTCCGCGCCGAGTACAATACGGGAGCGCTTTGTCCGGAAGTTAATTCGGAGGCACAATATTTCGCTGCATTACTTCATAAAGTTTTCGGGAACAAGACGTCCGTTTCTTTGATATCCAAAACAAGCGCGGTGGAGAATCCTTACTAATTATTATGCTGCACTTATTCTAAATATTACTGCTTCCAAACTATTATTAAGACGATAC
>DWMF01001218.1:0-11963 GCA_018244815.1 Parelbella polyzona | reverse complement strand
TTTTGTTCGAAGCAATCGTTTGTGTATTTTCAGACCGATTCCAGGAAATGTTCAGGAGGATTCGCTATGTTTAGAAGTTTGGTAAGTACCTAATAGTTGCACATTTGGAAATTTAACTTATAAATTATTTGTCATGAATTGTCTGATGTGGTTAAAGTTAATAATGGATTGGTCTGGTGGGGATAAGGGCTAGAAGCTGACCAATGTGATTCCAACAGGTTAATGCCACATTTTCATACGGAACTGCATTCATTTGTAATATCTAGCGATCGCTTACTTTATTCAGCTTTTCTATTAGAGATTTGTAATTATGCAAATTTCACATGTGAGTCAGCAACGATATTTTTAACGGTAAATTCAAAATGACGAAATGAATTTTACTAATAAGGCTACATATGTGTATTAGAAATACGCACGGGAATAATTATCTTTTTAAGTCGTATTAGAGGGGGTATTAACCGCAGTAGTTGCGGTCACTGGCACCATAACTGGTAGAGATATCAAATTGCGTAAATATGTATGTCATACTTTACTGAGAAAATTGATTTATGCAATAGTACGTAATTTGTAATTAATTCAATTTATGTAGTTTCTAGTGCACAAGTGCATATATATTTATAAAATGCACAGAAGCCTAGGGTAGCTAACATAAACACAACGTCGAATGCACAATAAAATCTTCAAAATATGAATAATAATCTAGGTTTTAATAAAATTACAGGGATTTCGATCCAGCGGAGACTGTCAAAGAGAAAATGACAAAGATATTCGAAGTGAAGGGTGTGAAAGGACTTCGGAAACTAATGAAAGAAATCGCCATTACTGCGTCTACTGGCAAACATGATAACGAACTTATTGGTACCTCAAATATACCGCTGAAGGTGAGTAGTAGTGAAGTTGATAGAATATTTAAATGAGAAATAGTAATTTTGGTACGACTCGTCTCAACGAATTAAAGTGTTTAGCCTGCTATGGAATAGTTCTAGAAAGACGCAAACCGATTTGTGTGTTACTCAATATCTGCCTATAACGTTGTTTGGCTACAACCTTAGTTGCTGCTCGCTAACTATATGACATATTTTATTGTTTTAATTATTTGTATTCTGATCACACATAATATCTGTAATTGACCTTAATCCAAGTTAAAAAGAATGTCATGTTTCTTACTATTCTCTAACATAAATAGTATTTTTTACATTGATACATATTGCAATGCAATTAATGTTTTACGTTATTTTACGTTTCTTTCAGTCAATACCCGCCGGCGGGATGACAATGTGGTTCAATCTGAGCAAGAAGAGCAAGCTGCGGCGCCAGGGCGTGGTGAAGGTGCGACTCAACTTCTCGTCGGAGAAGAACTCGCAGGTCGCGGCTCAGGAGCATCGGCATTTATTGAGGATATTGTTGTTACACGAACTGGAAAGCTCTAAGGTGTGTTGTATTTGAATATTTGAAATATTTGGAAAACAAACCGTTCGATAGTTCTTCGATGTAAAAAAACAAGAATATATACAATACGTATCCTATAATACAGAATAGAAATAAATTAAGAAAGAAAGATTGGTCCAAAAATTCCACAAACATGGATAAAATGATATGATTGTCCGTTCCTATGTACAAAAACAGAGAGAAGTAGAAAGTCTGTAAATCCTGGGAGTTCAAATTGTTTTTATACATAGCAAGTGGCATGTACTCATGTATGTAAGATGCTTTCAATAAGACTGAGTGCGGTCGTTTTTGGATTACAGGTGGCGCCGTACTGGTGGTTCGGCAACTTCAGCGCGCCGGCGGAGGGCGTGCTGACGCAGCACGCGGCGCAGAGCGGGCTCGGCCAGCTCGACAACCACCTGGCGCAGTGGATAGTCTTCTGCGCCATCACCGTCGACCACCCGCTCAGCTTCGCGCTCTTCAACGGTCTACTCGACAAGATCACGAAGCCCTTGCAGTCTGGTAATTTATTTTTATTCCCATTTGTTTAATCATTATAATAGAAGTCAGTCAATACAACACGTTCTAATTTTTCTGACAGATATCAATTATTTTTTTCTTGTCTGAACCAAATTATATTTTATGGTACCATATGATTATCATACCAAATAAAAAGTTAATTTGCCCATTCATGGGGTTAGATAATAGATAAATTATTCACTCAAATAGGGAATTGAAAGCACATCTTAAGAAAAGGGTATGATATCTTTTGCAGGAGTAATAAATGAAGAGGACACGAAACTTTTTTGGGACGGTGCCAAGAAGCTGCTTCCCACGTGCTTCAGTCACATCCGGAAACTAAGGAAAAAGACTGCGGGAGACAAAACCGTCATGAAAACGCTGCGAGAGGTGCTTAGGATCCTCTACGGACTATCGTCTTTAGACATACCTGATTCCATAGACTTGTTCCCTGTGAATCTTTATGGATGGTTGCGAGAAAATGATGATGGAACGAAGCTGACTATTCATGAAGTGTTAAATCAAGCGGCCACGCAAGGCGCCTCAGATTGGTTTGTACATATTCTGGATAACAACGAATGCAAAGACAAAACTGAAGAATCGCGGCTGCAGCATTTGATCAGGGTCATACAGTTGGTGCGTTCGGACTTGCAGAGGGCCATCGAATACTTCGACAGGGTTTTCGTTGAGTGAGTCAATTTAAATTTTATGTACCGTAGTTAACTTTGTAACTGGATAGTATGGATTGTCCGTCTTCGTAAATATACCTATAATATATTTGTAACGCGAAGAACTAAAAAACAAAGGTTTAGCTTTAGAATACACGGCATAAACGTTTGTTGAACAAATATTTTAAGGCACAAGGTTGTTATTTTAAAAGTCCAACTATTGCGTTACAGAGTGATGGGATTCCTGTACTCAAAGGCTCTGTACGGTTTGTACGAGAATAAAATCGCGGCTCTGGTAGAGCCGGAGGTGATACAAGTGTGCAAGAGTCTAAAACGGCTGCAGTATGATGAAGGATCCACGAACACTGTGTACTTGGCTGGTGGGCTCAACGGGGAAACTGGTTTGGGCAACCCTCAAATTGGATCTGAACCTTTGGCAATGGGAACCACGTTGTTCGAGCTGTATTTGGCTTTGCAAAGGTTTTTGACGTGAGTACAATTAATTAATTACTGTCAAATGGAGATAAACGATTTTTTGGTTATACTGAACTTGTGTTGCATAGTGTAGGTACATCATGTTCAGTAAAAGGTCTTGTAGAAAAAAATTTTGAAATGTTCAAAACGGAAGTTGAAGGTGTGCGATTCATTAAGTTTGGTTGTCGAAGCTTAGAGTATAAAGTACAAATTCCCAAATATGGACTATTGCAGGTTGGGGCAAGGTTTGAACGAAACAGACTGGAGCTCGTACGCCATATCCAAGTTCCATTCGTGGTTCTACGGCGGAGTGGCGCAGTGGCTGGACATCGCGGCTTACAAAGCTTTAACCCGTATCGAGAAAGCCGTAGATCTGGACCAGCTCGTGCCAGTAGACTCCAATGTGAAGTACAGCAGCTCCGGAGTGGACACCCTGGCGATCTTCTATCAGATAAAGATATTCTGGCAGCAGCTGGCGTGGCCGGACGTGGAGGGCTGCTATACGTTCGTAGCTAAAATTATTGATGTAAGTTCATGTTTAACACTAAGTTTTATATCTAAAAACTTATAAATTTTAACTTGCCTTCCGTATCGTAGGCACGGTAAGATTATGTAATATATTATAAAGGATATACATAAATACGTACTATACATATAAATATTACTAAATATTTTGTGTCATATACGCAAAAGTTTCTACGACACTGCAGCTAAATATTTAAATAACGCTTGAGGCACGTGGCTTTCAAGTAACGGCTGCAATAAATTCACGGCAAGTGCTATAAGAAGAATTTTTGTAATGTCCTTGACAATGGGTATATTCACATTTCACGTATAATGCAATGTACTGAATCAATAAATAAAAATAAAGCTGATCAAATATGAATACAGTGGAAGCGATTAAACAAACTGTGCAAACACGGCGTTGCCCCGCTTGCTATGTATTTTAAAGTATAACTGGCAGAAATCAACTAGACTCCTTGCTGTGATGACGTTGGCGAGGTATTGTCGGGTCAAAACTTTCAATTAGAGGCGAATGTTAATTCTAGCGTGTGATAAGATGATTTCTGCGTGTTGTACTTATGTGTTCTTTCAGTGAATGTACAAATACAAATATTATTGAAATGTTACCAGCTAAATAAGATCGATGCCGGTGACGGCATTCGAAAACGTATCTTTTCGTACCAACGCTTGCTTGAAATGTAATTTCTGAACAGATGATAGGCTCTCAACTTCAACTTTGGTTGCCATTTTCTTTATATGAAATTGAAGTTACATTTGAGTAGACAAACGGTATTTACTCGATTAAGACACATTCGAAAGTGGAACGGCTGTTCTCGCGCAGGACATCTGCCGCTGCTGCGTGTTCTACTCGGACAAGATGGCGGCGCGCGTGGAGAGCGTGGGCGCCGTCAGCACCGTGTTCGAGGAGCGCTTCGAGGTCACCACCGAGTGGTGCGTCGCCATCAACAACATCGACTACGTGCGCCAGAGCCTGCAGCCCTTCGTGCAGGAGCTGGGCATGGACGAGATCATCCAGAAGATGTGCGAAACTCGCTCACCTTTAGAAGCTCAAAGGTATTATTTGTCTTTATTGTATAAAAGTCATATACAAAAATATCTTTATTTTTAATCATGTAAAAAAGCTGTGTGTTATAAAAAGCATGTCACATGTACACATAGATTGCCTACATTCTTAATATGACAGGCAAGTTGATCCACTGATCAGCGATCCTCACGGCTTAACCGGGGTTCGAGGTCAACTCCAATCCAGGACAAATATTTGTATGATGAGCACAAGTGAAGACTAATATTTGTGCGAAGAGCCAAAGTATTTCTTTTGTGTTTGGCTGGAAAACCATTTATAAAAACATAATTGTATTACACACTTTATCAGCGGTTTAGTCACCATAATACAAGCTTGTTCGAGTCTACTTCGTGACCAGACGGCTGTGTGTGAAGATGTACCAAGATATCTATTTATTCACATCACCCGTTACTAGCACTAATTGAATAGTTACTTGTTATTGACATACCTAACACATAATATGCAGTACATAACAAGAATACAGTACATGAAAATAAGACATATTTAACAAGAAACGGTTGGTGCTGCAGGTGCAAGGAGACGCTGCAGAATGTGATAGCGAATGCAATAGACACTGTCCGAAACAAGATAGTGGACCTATTAGAGGTTATGATCAAGAAGGTGAGTGGAAGATGTTTATACTTTTGTGCAATAGAATAATAACAATATAAATCAATTTTAAGATGGCAATAATGCTAATAATATCGTTTGTTTGCGAGATTAATATGCTATGAAGGTGTATAAGGCTTTGTATATTTACGGCATTACGTGTACATTTTAATTTTAAGATATAAATATCGCTCGTTAGGACGATAAAGGAAAATATTGTGAAGCAACCTAATTAATTTAGAGTCCTCAAAAATGTCTTTTTTGGCGCGTAAAATCCATCAATACGAATTTAGTCACGCGGGTACATTATGACCTTAAAGCTTCTTAATATGAGAGAAGGTCTGAGTCCAATAATGAATAATTAAAGGTTGATAATTATAGTTTAGCATTTCATTTATAAAAAAAATCACATTTTCCAGATGATGCCATCGGTAACTCGTTTCCTGATAGAAGGAGCGGAGTTACTGCATCAAGATTGCTCAAGCATGGACCGGGTGATGAGATATTTGGAAGCCAATCTCGACACTCTGTACCAACACTTGAACAATGAAAACTTCTCTAGAACTCTGGAAATTGTCTGGGAACAACTTGGTGAAGTTCTATATGAACTCATACAAGCTAACTTAGAGGTTAGTAAAAATGCTAACACTTCAGTATAAATTATTAATTCGTAATATATTAGCTAACAGTTGTAAAATAAATTGACCAGTGTTAATACATCATCTCATAGTGTTTTTAATTCTATTTACTAATTTTGTATTACACAGAAGTTCAGTAAGGAAATTTTAATGTAACCATTTTCAGTTCCACCTCCATATAATATGCTCATTATTTAGGTTAATATTTATGGAGGTCTATGAAAAAAAAAAATTAATCCCTCTATATAATATGTGATTCTGATTTCCGCACTGAAACTTCAATTTTATATTTTAATTATCTACATTAACCAATTGTATACCGTTTGTTTCACTAATTCATTTAATCTCCGATTTGTAGAAAGAAAATCTTGTCTCCCGTTTCCGCTTGATTAGGCGTAGATTCATTGGCAAAAACAAAGTATCGCCAAAGTTTATGTCGTCGCGGGTAAATATTGCAAATATATCGCACGCTATTGCAATATTCCGTCAGTAGTCGACCACACCACGCACTCTTCTTATTTTATTTATATTTGTGTTATTTTCAATTACATTTTTAAATTGTAGTATATCATTAGTATTTATGTATTTCACAGCAGCGTTACGAAGAAAATATTTATAATTGTTATTGTTGTTTGATAGCATCGAAAGGCAAAGATAACACGCTATATCGACCCGAGACGCTTGAGCAAATCGGCCGTCGCCCAATTAGACTCGGTAAACCCAACAATATATGGCACCTTGTTAATGTTTATGTCAATGTATAGTGGATAGTCCCCTACAGCCTGTTCGACGTAGCATGCTCTCTGTGTCTGTTAGGTATGTGTCATGTCATGATGAAGAAATCGATGTGGTCATAGACAGGTTTATAAATAGTAAGGATGTGAAGAATTGTATTTCTTCAACAAATGCATGCGCTTGAAATTTAACTTTCAGTTATTTAATTAAATCGATAATCATTTTATTGCACTTTTATATCTATGACAAAATTCCACATAAATGATATAAATGCAATATTTAAGTAATGATGAAATATTAATTTATTGAATTTTAGGTTTTCATATTTGTTGCTTTTAAGTACTTCGACATACCTAGGACGTATAGGTACTAAATCCACGAATATTTTACCTGAATTTTTACTTGTCTACATAGAAAAATATAAATATTACGTACAATTTACTTATGTCTGATAACCGTCAGTCCACAGAGTTCATGCTATTTAAATATAGTTGTCAAATGTGTTTGTGCCCAGCTTTTAAAATCGGTGGATTCCTCCAAATGGAATAAATCATGCTTTTATATGTACATAATTGTATAATTATATCGTTTAGAATAGAAAATAGGTTTTATTTGTTTTAATGTTATTCCTTTTACGTTTAATATGTAGGCAATTATACAAAATGTGGGTTTTATTTGAAAATATAATTATAGCACAGCATGTTATGCATGTTATCGATTCACATTTAGTCATCGAATTCATTACGTCATATGTATTTTGTCAAATTGTATTGTATTGAATTATTGCACGGCTTTGATAAGAGATCATGGAAACAGGAAATAAAATAAGCTACTAAAATTTTTGCTTAAGACAATTATTCTAATAATTAATTATTAAAATTTTTCTAATAATTTTCATAATGGATTTCGTTGTGCTCCTCAGTTTCATCTAGGTATTAAAAATTCATTATATGCATAAGTATTCATACTATTTACCACGTTATTGCCTGTTTCTGTGACTAAGAGAATTGTAATCGTTTAAAATGTGTGGTGATGGGATCCAAAATATGTATATAATGCATTTGTTCTTATCATACAAATATCGCAGATGTCAATTTTTTTTTAATGTTGCTTACAGAAACGTAGACCACCAGCCTTCTTCTCGAACCTACGAGAATGTTTGAAGATAATGGTCAGGTCGTTCAGACAAGATAACAAAGAGGTGTACTCTTCAGAAACGTTAAAACACGTGGAGTATTTATTGAAACTTCACGGTCTGGAGACGAGGGAGTTGATACACCAGTATCATTTGGAAAGGTGGCAGGAACAGCAGACGGTCACGGAGCCGAAGATGGGTGTTCTTACAGTCCGAGCACAATTTATTGATGATACTTTGAAAGTAGAAATTATGAATGCGAGGAATCTGGTGGCCACTGACTCAAATGGTGAGTGAAATGTATTGACGTAGACAGATTCTATTGATAAAAAGAAATCTTAATATTTCCATTTTAATGACAATTGTGAATTGATGCTTATTATATACCTCTTTTGAATTGAAAAAAATAGTTAATATTCTCTAAAAATATGACAATCACTTCATAATCATTTCATGCGAACTAACAAATAGTTTTATTACGAGCTCATACTGTCACTAATAGTTCCGTGATCTGATTCATGTTCGAGGTCGATAGGAAATAATCATAGCCAACAAGACCGTAATGGCCAAGAGGCACTTTGACTTGAATCTAGTCAATAGCTTTTCCCGTTACATAAATGAAGCTTTCTGTTGTGGATGGGGATATGTGTAGTATCAATGATCCAGGAAAATCCATGAGGTTTTATATGGGTATGAAATCTTATTATTTGTTTTCAGGATTATGCGATTCTTACGTACGAGTCGCTCTCTTGCCCGAGGACTCGTTTGCAAATGTGGTGAAACCAAAAACGCAAACGCACAGCAAAAATCTATTTCCGTTGTACGACGAGATGTTCCTCATGTAAGTAATATGGAATCTAAACAAAAGTACCTTGTAGTCTACTAAAATAAGGTAGAAAGTGTAAGTGTAAGGGTAGAAAGAACTCTCTATTAACTCTAAAAATTCTTATATTAAAAAATGTCTTCTTACATTGTTATTATACTATATTTCTTGTGTTGTTAAATTCTTGGGCAATGTTATAAACCAAGATTGTGTCTTTATTTTATTTATTTTATTTATTTAATTTTGTACACTAAATACTTAAAACTAATCAATAGTTAATATAAACTTATATGTTATATGTAATTACTTATTGTCTTATATGTTATATATAAATAAGCTGATTATGGTGTTATATATATTTGTATATCTCTTCATTGTGTTAATTATAAAAAACGTTTGTTCCGCAGACCTCTCACGCCAGAGCAGCGGCGCATTTCTGACGCTCTCATGCATCTAGTGATAAAAGACAAGGACATGTTCAGCGTCAGTAACACATTCGTGGGCGAAGCGTATCTTCACTTTAGTGAGATCCCAGAAACTCCAGCACCAATAGGCAGTCTACCGCAGCAGCATCTACCACTCAGCAGGCCGAACAATATTGGTACGTCATTATCTTATGTGTTTAACATTAAATGCAATTGTACTTTGACTATGTTTATTCCTCTAATACGCACGCTAGGCTCGGCAATTATGAGCAAAAACACCCTTTGGGAAAGCCTACTTGCAACAGCAGGCTAAGACATGTTGATAATGATGATGATGAAAATTTCACTTCGTTGAGGACTGGTATGACAAATGGAAAGTGGACATTATGATACTGGAGGCGGTTAAAGCTTATCTTTAGGTTTACAAAGGGTCGCCTTCCGATTGTGATTTCCCATAGAAAGTCAATTCTATTTTATCTTCCATATGTAGGATATGGAATGTATGAAAAATAGTTCACACAGGTACACATTTTAATGGCACACAATGGGTATAAAAGTTTCAAAAATATCTTCATTTTGTCTGTTTAGATGGTGACGCAATCAAAGCCCTGGAGACTAGACAAGGCGACAAGCAAGCTAGAGATTTTATTAAGAAACAGCGACAAAAGTTACCCAGCAACAATAAACAGTTCTTCTCTCTCGGCTGAAACTGCAGTCGACACGGAAGCTAGAAGATATTTGCGCACAGTGTTCATGATAGTCATTAGACGGCTAAATGTCGAGTAATAGTCGAAATAAAAATGTCGTCAAAATAAGAGATGAACGTAGAACATAGTGTTACTAACAAAATTGGCTTTAATGTCGTAGTTATGAAGTTAAACTGTTGGTATCTCGATTCCGACTTTGTGGTTCGACTGGCAAATTTAACTTTGTTCGCATTAAGCTAAAACGACTATTTCGGTTATCTTTCGGCGAAAAATACTCAAAACCTGTAATAGAATTTGCAGCATTAATATTCTTTGTTTTGTAAAATTTTCAAATTTCAAAGTTGAATCTGACATGAACGAGATTTCGGTCGTTAGGAAATAAAATTTTAAATAAAAACGTTATACAATTTTAAAGCACAAGTTTTTAAAATGGTTGCAATATGTACATACATACGTAGATAAACAGGTTTGTGCCAATACATCAGTCTTGTTCGTTGAAACGATACTAAGAATAAAGTATTTCGCGTTCCTATTTATAAACAACAAAAGAAAACAAGACTCACTGTTTTTCTACGAATATATAAATATTTACTACAACTATGCTTAGTATAATATTATGTAGAGAGCACTGACTGTCTTATTTCTACTCGACGAGTTAGCACAACACTTATACAATATTGGATACCGTTTAACGTTTTAATAACCCGTCTTTTATATAACAACAATAATTTTTATTTACTAAGCGAATAATATTATCAATAGCCTTAAATTTCGAATACATAGTAAAGCGGTATTAGTGAATTTTGTGCCGTAAATAGAAGCTAAAATTTTCGCTGAGCAATATGAATAGACTGATAAATCTCTGGACTATTTATTGTGTGTTAAATTTACAAATGCGATAGATTAATGTGGATAATTGTAAGGCGTAAGGTGAATCTCGAGCATGAAACTATCTTACTTAACATGCTTTTGTAAATATACTTTTATGAAAGTCATGCCGTAATTCGGTTTCGTTTGAAATGAGAATTTTGTGAAGTTTTCATACAAACGTTCTGGTAGCTTGGAAAAACGATTATAAATTTAAAGTTTGGATGTATTTCAGCATATCAATGAGATTATTTTTAAAGCCTTCTTTCTGTAGTTTGTAATATCTATTTAGGTGCTTCTAGCAATAAACAAAACTGAGCATGTTTGTGTGTGTACATTTTTATATGAAAAATATTGTATTTGTTGTCTTGTAGATGTACTTGTATAGTAGTTGCTATGTTCTGTGATAAAGAGAGTGCCTTAAAGATCTTTTTTCGTATTTACAATAATACGTGTTTCTGAGTAAACCGAACATTTTAAAATTTCCTTTTGTTTTATAGTTAATTCTTTATTTCTCACTCTTCAATTTCATAATAATGTATTTTGGTTCCAAATATTCCTCAGGTACTGATAAGGTTTATTCGTGTAAACATTTTTTTCTTTTATATCTAAGCTATTTATTTATGTCAATAAAACTTTTAATAACCGTATTCATACGTTTTATATTTTTAGACACTTATCGCTAAATATGTACCTATTTCCGGATTTTTTGGTATATCGATTTTATCAATATTATCCATGCAGTACATGTCAACCGGGCACAGGTATATAAAAAACATGCTCGGAAGGCGAGATAGTCAGTCAAGGACTGGAAAGTAGTTCTTGAGTTATACGTAAACACTTAAAAGTTTACGCCTTTACAAACTGTACGAGTGACCGATAATATTGTTCTTTAATTGTAATTCCAATACTAACAATGAACTTAAACAAGCTGTCGCTGATGATGAAAGATGAGATCCTACTGGATTATAGGCCCTCTGCGAAGAAGACGTCTTGTTACTTAGGGTCCTCAAGTCATAAATAGCGCCGTAAATTAAAAGCTTTACCTCTATATTTAACTCAAATTCTACATTCTTATGAAGTTGAGTAAAAAAACGTAACATCACGCCTGTAATCCCCAAAGGGGTAGGCAGAGGGGTTTACTTATACACCCCCACATTTCACCAGTTACGTTTAAGTTCCATGGAATAGGTGGTGAGCCTATTGCCATACACCGGGTACTGATCCAGACTCCGAGACACTACTAAAAATTCTAAATGAGAATAATCTTATAGCACCCGACCCGGGATTTGAACCCAGGACCTCCCGATCGGCAGTCGCGCTTGCAACCGCTTGACCAACGAGGCA